>RJWM01002960.1:0-119769 GCA_004363535.1 Dasyprocta punctata | reverse complement strand
TGATGTCCTGGTAATGTCTCTGAATCTGATTAATGCATTCTAATTTTTTATTAGTTTCATTCTCACTTTCCTTTGATTTTTCATCCTCCACCTTTCCTGCTATGTTTCCTTTAGAGGCGTTTAGCGATTCCCTGATTATGAGTTTCATTTCAATTCTCAGTTGGGTTAACAGTGCTGCTTTAATTTCTTTCATAGCTTCGTGAAGTTGTCTCCCCACTTCTGTTGTCAACTCCTCTGAGAGTTTAATTTTTGGACTCCCGACCATTTCAGCATTAGAATCGGTTCTGCTTGTATCGGAGTCCGGAGAGCGCCCTCTGCCTTTCCGTCTTGGCATTTTCCTGGGCTCGCCCGTGAGGCCATGTTGGTCCACTGCTTCTCCCGAGCCTGTTTCTGCTCCGCGAATGTCTACTGCGGTGCGTGAGAGGATGGGGCCGCTGTCTGGTAAATCGTACAGGGCCGTCCGCCAAACCTCCTCTATCACTCCCAGGGCATCAGCGCCGTTTCCACCACAGCCTTCCGGGCATCGTGCCTAATTAGGTGCAGTTCCAGACTCAAGATGGCTGTCCCTGGCTCTCCCTCGGGGGTGGGGGGGTGGGGGCCACTGGGTTCATTCACTCGCCTGATCGTGACCACCTCGCTCCACGGTCGACCATCGTCTCTGCCGTTGCACCTCACCACAGCAAATCCACGGGCAGCTCCCCCGCGCATCAAGAGCACCAGGATCGTACCTTCTCAGCTCGGGTCGCAGCACTGATTGGATTCCGCTCCAGACAGGTCTCTGCCTTTATTTCATTCTTTTACTCTTTCCATGGGCTACAGTTCTCGTTTTAGATTCTTCTTGGGTCCAGAGGACCCATCTCCCTCTTTTTTCTTTCTCTCTGTTATTATATTAGTTTATATTCCAGCATTTTGATGGTATATTCAGGGAGCCTCCCTGTCACGGTGTCATCTGGGCGGCCATCTTGGAGGAAGTCCCCAGTTTTTGTTTTAAAATAGTGAAACCACCCTTTACTGGCACAAAATGTTTCACTGTTATCTCCTGTCATTGGGTTATCCTTTATGAGATTTGCATTTATTGCCCTAGCTTTTTTACAAATTATAGACTCCTGCCACATGCCTTTCATTTACCCACACTAATAATAGCCTTTCTACCTCATCTAACACTGTTGATTGTGACTTACTAATTTGAGTAACATCTTTAGCAACACTAGCTTCCTTATTAAAATATTTTCTCTGTAAGATTACCCAGATGGTAGACTTCAACGTGCTGTACATATCAGTGAAATTGGTCACTGAAGTCACTCTCATATTTCTCCACAATTTCTTTCTTCTTTTTGATTGTGATTGCCTTCTTTACCTTTCCTTCTTTCCTCAACTTTTTTTCTAGCTTTTTTGGTGGCTATTTTGATAGCAGTAATTGTAGCAATTATATAAAGCACTGACCAAAATTATGTCCACAAACACACACATCTGGGCTCAGACTGAAACTTACGTATGCTTAAGTATGCTTTCCTGGCATCCTGAGTCTTTGTTTACAACTGCACAAGTGGCCAGCATTTGAGTTGTAACTCAAGACTTTGGTTGTAGGTTAAACCTAAAAGTCCAGCTGGGCGTGGTGGCACACGCCTTTAATCCCAGCACTCGGGAGGCTGAGGTAGGAGGAGCGTTGTGAGTTCGAGGCCGGCTTGGGCTACAACGCGAGCACAAGGCCGGCCTGAGTTACACAGTGCAACCCTGCCTCAAAAAAACAGGACCGGGAGTTTGGCTCAGCAGCTTACGTGCCTGTCAGGAAGGCACGAGGTTGTGAGTTCAACCCCTGGTGCCCCCCCCCAAAAAAAACAAAAACACCTAAAAGTCCAGTTGTAACCTAAGTTATTCGTATGTGAGGCTGGTTATAACTAGAAGATCCACTGTAATGTTTTTACATAACTTAGCTGTCTATAATATTCCCCCCTCTGAAGCGGTATCCCTAACTGTTGTTAGGGGAGAAGGGACATAGTTTCCATTTAGCTGCTTTGAATTGAGAAGGGTTGGTCTAGGGGAGACCACAGTCAGGGTCCTTCTCCAGAGAGCTAATCTAATGGATCTTGGCTAGAAGTCATGTTGCAGTTTAGCAATTATAACTCCCTTTACAAGCTCGACCTAGTGGATTCTGGTAAAAGGAGTCTGGCACATTTGTTGTTGGTCCATCTGCATGATCACTTGAAGTTTAGCAGCCTCTAGGTAAGAATAAACAAATTTGCTAAGAAATTAAAGCATGTATAATTAAAACATGAGTGCTAGAATGGAAAGGCAGGTTGAGGAAAGAGCCATATGCAGAAACTGCTCTTAAGAGAGTAGAATAGAGATTGTAACCAGTTGGCTTTTAGACCCCTCTACTGATGGAGGTTACTTATAAGTCTGATATTTCTTGTCACAAGTCTCTCTAGTTTTAGCTGTAAGAAGATGGAGAATTTGGTGGTTTCGAAGGCCAACTTTAGCTAAGGAATTTAAAGACTCTTGTTGAACTTTTATAGCTTTCACCATAGATTTTAGCCTCACTGAACAATAATAGTGGTCAGCTACTGGTGTAGCTGGAGACTGCCAAAAGAGGTCAGAGATCGGAGCTCCTTTCCATATCTAGTTTTTATTATTATGATATCATTTTTATACACTTTTTGGTTATACTTTTCTACTGGGTGTTTAAAACCATGTTAAAACGAGACCTGTTAATCAAAATTAACCTCTTACTGCTCTCAAGGTCAGTTAAGTTTCTTCAGGCTTTACTTTTGGAACAATGTACAGAGCCTCTTAGATCCTCTGTCAGTGTCAGCTGCCAGGATGAGTCACGGTCTTGCTTGACCATGTTGCTCTCTGTAAAAGCATGGGAGACATTTCCTTTTTTGGCAGCCCTCTTTTTTGGCACACTATATACTCATTCATTTCTGTCCTTTGGGGTCCAGCAATCTCCCTGTTCAGGATATTGGGTGATGCACCAAGGTTGTGGGAATATGTAGAAAAGGTTCCTTCATGTCCTGGATCCTTGTTGACCCTGGAGGGCAAGGACCAAAATATTGACTGTCTTCTTAGCTCAGTTACCTTTCTAGTTCTGGTCTCCAAACTTTAGTTGTTGAACACCCAGAAAAGGAGATCAGTTACATCATATTGCAGTGGAAGCAGTGAGCTTAACTATTACAATTTTATCTGGATATCAAGCACTTTGAAATATAAAGTATAACTAGAGGACTGTTAGAAATAATAAGTATAGCTAGAGAACTGTTATTTCTTATCAATCATGTTTTTTAAGTAGTTGAATCCCTACAGAATGTTAACAGACAACAATTATAAAAATTTTACAGAGAAAACTTGAGATCAAGAGCCACAAATAGTATTTCAACATTACAATCATGGTATTACCATTGAACTGCATTTAAATGTCTTAGTACTGAATAGCCTTTTTAGTCAATCATTTCCATCTAATACACAAAGAAGCTTTCACTTAATTTGTTATCCTTTAATAGGATGTCATCAAAGAAGTGTGTTACATTGTCTGGACTCTTCAGTGTCTGAGCATTTCTAAGTGTAGTGACACATATATAAAGTACACATCACATAAGTTCTTTTAAAAAATCTACCATTTGACTGGTGGTCTCATAGTGACATGTACCTCTTATTACAAGTAGCTGAAGCATAAGAGAAAGACAGATATCTGAGTCTAAAAGAAAAGTTTACCACCATAAACAATCCTAGTTTTACATCTTAGAAGACTGTACATACAGAAGGCATAAAAACATTTTGTACACCATGAAATTAGCAATAAGCAGTGTTACAATTATATGAAAACTTTGTCTCTTAACTTAATTTTGTACTTAGAGTATCTTTTAGTGAGAAACCTTATTTTTTTTGTCCACAGAAAACTTAACTTTTTGATGATAACCAGTGTAAACATATTACAACAATATGTTTAGCAATGTTTATTGGGGTGTGTCTCCAATAAGGCTATGGAAATTATTGGGAGTTCCATTAGTGAATAAAGACTGGAATGCATATTTTCAGGCAGTTGCTCCTTTGCTCACCAAAGGGCAGTTTCCTCAAAGCTAAGGGACACCCATTTAATTATCTTAAATTTTTCAGATGACTTATGAGACTGTAACAACACATTATTTTGACCAATGAAAGATTCCCAAGTTATTGTACACAGACAAAAATATGCATTGCATTTGTAAAACCAGTTTTGATATCATTTTGATCAACTGGCAACCTGGGTGTAGCATGTGCTTAACTCTAAAGGTACTTATTTGTAAGCCAACTTAAGTTGTAGACATGAATATTTAAAAAATTCAAAAAAGTAAAAAGAAGAAAAAATTGCTGAGCTCAAAGCAAACAGCTGTAGATGACACAACAGGTCACAAATTGAACAGACAAGCACACATAAAACAGTTGTTAATGAACCAACATGCACTCAGATGCATTTGGCCAAGTTGAATTACAGTAACTCTTTTACAGTTTTTAGGTTTGTAAAAATAAATAAACTACTCAGAGCTTTTAATAGGTTAATTAACAGAGATTTCTTGTAATAAGAATCTGAAGGAATAAAAACTTTTTACACCTGTGAAAGTAAAGACGGTTTTTAAGTCGTGTCCTAGGCTAATGGTTTATCTGATTGGAATACCAGCTATACAGACTTCTCATTGTTGCTTTGATAGTCATTAGTTGTTTGCTAGCCACAACTGATAGTCAAAACTGCTGTTTTGACAGCCACATGTACCTGTTTCCTCTAGAGGGACAGACTGTTAAAGGTAATTTTAACTACTTCTGGGGGCATGTGTGTGTGGGGTGGGGGGAGCCAGGTTTGGGTGTAGAAAGAGACTAGGTGGCATTCTTTGAAGCTAAATATGTATTCTAAACAGTGGGGGAAGAGAACCTGCCAAGGCTACAATGTGCCCTGCTGCATATTTCTACCCATGGTGGTTTTTTCCCACTTTGAGCAGTCTCCTGATTTGAACTCATCCATTTTGTGAAACCAAAAATGTAAAAAGAAGAAAAGCATAGAGAGAAAAAAAAATCAGACCTGAGATGTTTGTACTTTTTTTTCTGATGATAGTATGAAAGCATTGAGGCTGATGATGAATCCTTTGTGGGATAGGTGATAAAGGATATATGGCAACAGCAGTGCTAGACTGACATCCTCTGGAAGGGAGTTGGTTGCCAAGGCCAATAAGACTTCCTTGTGGGTTTCCAGCCCCCTGTTTTCACCCTTGCTGCGCTATGAGTAGACAGGAATCTCACTGCACATGGGGGCCTTGCTGATTTTCATAAAGCTTAGTGTACAGTTGGTTCCACTGTACCAAGTCTTTCCCTGCCTTGGTTTGCACACTCCAAATCCAGCCCTTGGACGAAGACTTCACTGATATTCCAATCAAACATCACATTTTGTAATAAAAACATATCAAGATTTGCATCTTGGTTTTATCACTTACTAGCTTTGTGACTGTAGTTTCCAAAGGTGATTTGGGCAGAATTTTCCAACCTATTTATTCTTCTAGAACCTTGTTCTCCCTCATCATAGAATCTACTTCTCCTCTTCTTGGATCTGGGCAGGTGGATTATGACTATTACCACAAACAAAGTGGAGGAAATGTTCCTGCATGCCTCCTGAGTTTAGCTTCTTCAGAGATCATGCAATTTCATCTTGCTTCTTTTGAGACACCAGGTTATATGGCCCCAATCCATGCTGTGAGGAAGTCCAAGCAGCCTTGGAGTGGACCAAGAGAGAAGTCAGTTTCTTGACCCACAGCCCTGACTGAGCTCCTGGTCAGCAGTGGCACCAGCTTTCTAACCATGGTACTGAACCATCTTGAAAGTGGACTTTCCAGCCTCCATTAAACTGCTGCAACTGATGCCCCTGAGCAGAGACATGATCCCTCCTTGCTAAGGCATTCTTGAATTGGAGATTTGAGAGTGAACATAAGTTATTGTTTTTTTAAGCTACTAAGTTTTGGTTGTTGTGTAGTAATAGGTAACTTAAATATTTAGGACCCAAGAGTCCTCTATTTCAGAATGAACCTTATAGATACAAAATCACTAGTATATAAGCAAATCTATAAAGTTTTCTTTGTGACTTTTTTGTAGGACAAAAAAAAATGGAATCAACCAGAACACAAGCTAATAGAGAAATGGTTGCATAGGTTGTACATCCCATTCACAACACAGACTGGGTACTTAATAAAAAGAATCAGTTACGACCATAGTAATTACTTTGGAAACATGCAACATATTGTTAAGGTAGAAAAAATAGTTACCCAGTAATTTACGGTATGATTCAGCTTTTGTAAGAATGGACAATTATTAACCCCCTTCATACATGTGTATTTATGTTTATATGAGTCTTGAGAATTATATATAAAGATGCATAGCATGGTACTGAACTAATTTAGCAAGATGCGGGTTGGACAGGCAGGGTTCATGGTCATAGTAGTGATATTAAGAAGGATCTTGGAGTAATAATATTAACTTTATATTTATATATCTTTGGATATTTCCACTTGGTTCAATGATGATGGTGTCTTTGAAATAAAACGAATGCAACTGAGCATGGTAGCATACACTATAATCCTAGCACTCTGGGAGACTGAGACAGGAGGATTGCCACTTTGAGCCCAATCTGGGCAATTTAGTGACTTAGCAAGATCCTAACTCAAAAATATTTAAAAAGCGCTGGGGTTGTGGTTCAGTGTTAAGGCCTTGGGTTGAATCCTCAGTGCCACACAAAATAGAAAGAAAAGAAAAGAAAAGAAAAGAAAAGAAAAGAAGAAAAGGAAAGAAAGAAATACAATAAAGGAAAGGATTTTTCCATTAAATTTTTAAAAAGAGAGAAAGGGCATGGAACTTTCAGACAGATGCAGATTTGAATGCTAACATGCACCACACACTAAATGACTTTAAGCAAGCTACCTAATTAACTTCTCATGGTATATGTTTCCTCACCTGTAAAGATAGAATCACAATGGCTATTTTGCAAAATTATTATATGGATTAAATAGGAGCATCACTCTGTGTGAGTAGCCTCAATATAAGACTTAGCTTCCCCTATCTAGTCTTGGTTGATGTCCTATCTGAAGAAACATAGTTCGATAGACAAAAAAGAAATGAACACTTCAGGTTTTGATCTCTGTTTCTCTCTCTCTCTAAAGGGGAATTGAGGGGCAAGTTAAGTGTTACAAAACTTTGTCAAAATTCCCTCTCCAACTGTTTCCCTTCCAGGGGCCACATAGCTGATGGTGATGAGAATGATTTATTGATCCTTGGTGATGTGCCAGGAACTTTCAAAGTATAGCATCACATCCTAATGTTGAAAGTAGGTAAGCATCAGAGTGTCAGTATTGTTATTCAGGTAATTTGCCTGCAAAATCAGCCTTCTGAAAACCACACTGTTGAAACTGGTGGAAAATCTGAATACACTGTCTACTTACCCTGCTTCATCTGCTCTTAGTAAACCTCCAATCTCACCCCCATCCTCAGCACCTCAGCCCATAAATTTCCCCGAACCCAAGCCTCTGCAAGGCAGATTTGAATTTATTTTCCCATTTCCACACACTTGGCCACCTTTCTTATAAAACTTGATAAATTTGAATCATTTGCAAGAAAATGGATGGATTGTGAGACCATAATAAGTGGAATAAATCAGACACAGAAGGTTAAATGTCACATAGTTTTTCTAATACAAAAGACCCAAAATATAAATAATTTAGAGGGCAAAATAAAAGAGATGGTAGGAACCATAAAGGCAGACTCTGTAGAGATAAGAAGGGGAAGTTAAAATGATCAATATGCACATGGATTGATTCTCCAAGATGAATGTAATTATTATGTGTTGCAAACATACTAATAAAAAAACCTATTTCTTTAACAATTTGTATACTGTGTGGTGGGAAAAATGAGCCTTGTTGGGGAATGCTGTCTCTCAGTGTCACTCCCCAACTCATTCTTTCTCTATCTCTGAGATCCTAATATCTCAAAATTTCCCCTCATTATTGTTCTATTCAGATCTTCCTGGCTTCAAACTGTGCTGACTTCATTCTAGGATTCCAGACTGGACAGGGGAAGCACAAGGAGTTTCCAGTTGGGTCTTCCTCTCACTCTGACTCGTCTGTGAGAAATTATTGCAGACTAGCTGGTGAAGAAGTTTCCATTTCATGCTATGGTATGTCAGAATATGGTCCTGAATTCCTTTCTTCCCTGTAGTCACATTCTTGCAATGTTTGTGGACCTGGTATGGCTGTGTAATTTGATTTACTCGCTGCACAATGGCAATTGTGATAAGAAGTGACTTGAAAAGCGCTTTCATAATGAGGTTTGCTGCTCTAGGACCCTGTTATGGCTTGTGTCTAGATGTTTCCCCTGCAAGCCTCATGTAGTCATAGGTGAGGCTTTATTCAGAGGTGGTTGAATCTAGAGTATGTGACACCTGGATTGATTCATGGTGCAATGCTAAGCTCAAGGGCACTAGGCTTAAGAGTGAGTGCTACTTGCCTTAAATAGTCTAGATAAAATAAGATATAAGGGGATTGAAAAAGTTGTGGCTGTGCCTTGTTGGTGTGCTACCTTCTTCTCACCATGAACTGTTTCTCCTTTGTGATGCCTGAGTGTCATGGCACCCTGCCTTGGAGCCAGCGGATTACGGACTGCAATCTCTACAAGCTGTGAGCTGAATAAACTTTTCCTCCTTTAACTTTGGGTGTTGAGTATTTTGTCTCAGCAAACACCAAGCTGGCCTGCTGCAGAGTGAGACCATGTAGAAGAGAACTAAGCTGCCTCAGCTGACTGTCAGCCAGCCTCCAGTTGACCTGGCAGCTACTGATGTTGTACAGGTAAGCTCAACAATCAGCTGGGTCTGGCATAGGCCAGAAAAACTGCACAGCTAAACTGAACTCAAATTCGCAGTCCACCAGATCATGTGCTGAATAGTTGCTGATCTGTAGTTAGCTTTGCATGAATTACTCAGAGCATAATAGATGCTCAATTAACATGACTTTCCTTCTTCCCCTTTTTCTTTTTCCCATAATCTCCCCCAACTAATGAAGACAGGGCCATCAAGGTAGATCTACAAATTAAAGCAGGGCCTGTGATTTTCTTGTTGCTGTTGATATGGGTATTATCTCCCTGGTCAGCTTTGACTGAGTGGCTGATTCTATTTGTGGCAGAGCTTATTTTCAAAAAAAAAAATAAAGGCCATTACATTAAGATACAGAACCTTGCCACAGCCCCATTAAGAGGTGGAGACTAGGTTGCTTCCCCTCGAACACTGGCAGGCCTTGTGACAGCCTTACGTAATAGAATACAATATTAGTTATGACTATTATGTGACTTCAGAACCTAAGCCAAAAAAGGCAATACATCTTCTGCCTGTTGCTGGGTTGTTCTCTATTTCTCCCTCTATTTCTGTCTCCCTCCTTTCTTCTCCAGACAGGCTCTGTTGGAGTCCTGAGCTACCCTGGCATATAAGAAGTAAGAAGTCTGCCTATCCTCTGGTTGCCATTTTGGAGAGAAACCACATGCAGAGTTCATATAGATACCCGATGAACCCCAGCTATCATTCAGCTGCTATCTCTTTGTGTCTTTCCAGCCCAAGCACTAGACATTTGACTAACTAAGGTGGTCAGGTGACCTCAGCCCCAGCACCTCTCAAATTGCAACCTCTGAGTACCTAGAACACCACCTATTTTGTAGCAACAGTCAACTTTTCCTTGACTGTATCTGTTACAGTTCCATGCAGTGTGCAGTTGACTTATGATTTTCTTTCATGTACTGTGCAATCCACAATTGAGATCTCAATTCTGGCACTGGTCAAGGGAACAGTGACCAGGAGAACCTGTAATTAGTGGACAACTGAAGCAGTCAGAACTCACAGAGATAGAAAATTAGGAAGGAAATGCTAAATTAGTGAAAACTGTGATTTGAGTTTTCATTAAGTTTTATGTGAAATGGTATTTAGCAATGTTCAAATAGTCACACTTATAAAGACATGTAGCCTACTAAATGGCATCCAAGGAGCATTTGATATTAAATAATAAAAACTAATGCTGAGCACCTACTGTACCAGCGGTGGTACCAGCAGTGGTACTGTTTTAAATTATCACACCACCATATGGAAAGTACTATTAATACCGAATTTTTGAAGACATGCCAAAGAGCAAACAAGTAATAAGCAGCAGAGTTGAAATTTACTTGATAAGGTTTAAAGAATCAAATGTTTCCAAATTAACTTCTGGGAAAAAACCATTTTAAGTAAGTGGCTTATAAGCAAACGTGGATGTCTGAAGAGCCTGTAATGGGGGTTCTGCTTAAAAACATTCATAGAAACTATGGTATCCAAAGGAGGTTCTGCCTAGGGTAAATTTTAATTCTATTCACAAAATCATGAAATTAAGAATTATGAGCCAAATACTCAAGTCTACATACAACCAGATGCTGGATTTTCATTTTATCTGCTTCTTAAATATGAGGAAAGCCTCAAGTACTTATTAATAACTCACAAAACCTGTATGAAATATGAGGAAATTATATGCGCATGTATCCCACTGTACCCCATAAATATATACAATTATTATTTGCCAATAAAAAAGAAAATAAAACTTAAAAAAATTCCCAATAAAAATTTGGAATAAGCACATAAAGAGTGAGGTAATACCAGTGACCTGCAGTTGGTTAGACACATGGATCAAATAATGAAGTCTGGTTACAAGCCAGCATATGTGTTGCAAGGGGACTTTCCCTCTAGAAGAGGTTTACAGTCTGCTCTGCTCCAATGAGCCATCTCCACCCTGCAGGCAGAGCAGTCTTCAAAAGTGGAAATTAGTGGTTAAAACCCTCTGATGGTTTCTTACCGTGCCTGACCCAACTCTGTCTTCCCTTCTGGCCACCTTCTCCTTCTGTCATCGCGTTGTGGCCATGCTAGCCTTCGTTTTGCTCTTGAAAGCACACTTAGAGGCTCTGCCTTCCCTCAGGTCTCCACCTAACTGGCCACTTTTCCTCATTTGAGTCTCAGAGATAATGTCACCTCTTTCAAGAGGTCTTCTCTGACTGTCTTTTCTGAATTTGTCATCCATAGTCCTTGTCTATCATTTCACTCTGTTTATTTCCTGTATTGTTCTTGTTAGAATCTGTATTATTGTGGTCATTTGTTTATTTTCTTATTTTCTTTTGCCATCCCTACATTAGTTATTCTTCCCCTTAGCATTTTTATTATGGAATGAATGACCCCAAAAGTTCCGATTACTCATGAGTTCATTGGCTACCAGTTTGGTCTCACTTGGCTGAGCGGTTCTTGGATGATTGGGCCAGGCTGCTCGTGTGTGTGTCGGCTGATGGACCAGCTGTGGCTGGCTGCTTTCCAGTGGGCTTCACGGGAAGGCTGGAGCATGGGGGCTTTCTCTACACATTCCTTCATCCTCTAGCAGAGTAGCCTGGACTTATTCACATGGCATTTCTAGGGTCCCAAGAGCTTGAGAGTGGAAGTTTGGAGGCTTCATGAGCCCTAAGCTAGGAATTACAGTGTTACTTCCGTTACATTCCATTAGACGAGCAAGTCACAAGTCCAGCCTGGATTGAAGAGGTGCAGAAATCAACTCCACTTTGTGAGAGGAACTGCAAAGTATTAGTGACCATTAGTGCATTTAGCATGCCCTCATTGGATTGTAACTCCATGGAACAGGGCCAAGATTGGTTTTTGGAAACTTCTGCTCCAAAGTCCAGACTGTGCTGCATTCTGGTCAATCCCATATTCAGTCCTCACTTTGGTCTAAGTTATTCAAGATGTGGCAATTCTGCCTTTCACATTAACCCACTCTGGAATGCAACCACCAACTGAGAAACTGTCGCTTTAGAGAAAAATTACCCAAGCTGGAATGATGGGAGGGGGTAACATGAGAAACTTCAAATTAAAGAGTGAGGCAGAAAATCTGTCAAGTTCTGTAAGATAAAAATCTTCTCCAAAGGGCACATCTGCCAGGACCACATTTTCACGGGCAGTCTTGACTCTTAATGAGGTCAACACAAACCTAGTGTCCTCCCTCCTGGCCAGGCCTGGGGGGAGAATGGAGGGGTTTTGACAAGAAATAAATTGGATCCCAAAAAGCTGCAGCTCTGTGTCCTATCTAAAAAACAAAAACTCTCTTAAGTTAGTGAGAGACTCTAGCAAGGGCAACCTTGTCCCTTTTGTGGACTTGGAATTAGGCTACATGGAATGTCTCCCCTCCTCTTACCTGAACAGTTTCAAAGTTATACTCCATTGAAATGTATTTCATGCTCCTGAAATAAGTCATCAAATTAATCAGTCCATCAGTGAACATTTAGAGCTGACCTGCTATATTTGCAGTACTGTGCTGAATATCTTGGGAACATCAAAAAAGTGGGAGGTTCTGCTTCAGAGAACTTCCAAGGGACACAAAGTCCCTGAAGGTGCTGACAGTGAATGCTGTCTATTGGCAGTGCTCCCCGCAGCTATGGCAATGAATCTTTCCTTGAGAGAAGATTTGGGGGTGCAGCCTTTACTGACAAGGTCAAATGTACACACATTCTGATCACTGCTTTGTGTTATTGTGTAGTGGAATCTTTGGGACGACCCTCTCCTGACATGTGTACTATTAGTGTCACTATTTTATCAACGGAAACCATAGCCTAAAGTTACAGAACTAATTGGTGGCCAAGGGAGAGTTTCAACTCACATTTATCTAACTCTCACCAAGAACTTTATTCTGAGTTTCTAGTATAAGATCATTAAAAGTAAGCAATCAGCAGTATTATGTTCCTACCACATTTCAGGCTGTGCATGCATTATTTCATCTCCTCTCCACCATAACCTTGGGAGACGGTTATAGTTGTTATGTCAATGTCATATATGGGGAATCTGAAGCATGGAGAGATTATGTTCTAGCTCAAAGTCACAAAGCAGATTAGAGTGGCCCTGGGTTTCCTCATAATTTCAGTAGCTGATGGTGCCCCTCCTGTACCTTCTTATTCTTTGTGCTGATCTTGTTCAGTGCTGAGAGAGCTGTATTTTCCCAGTTATCCAGAAGTACATCCAAGACACATTCAAATAGGATCCATGGCTATTCCCAAAAATCCTTCCTTCCCACTGACCCTGACCCCATTCTTAGTGAGCCTGTCATGAATTCCATTCCTCTCACTGCCCCAAATCCCCTCCCTGCTGGAATCCTGACAAGACTTCTCTTTTGCTCTTTCTTTATCATAGGACAGCTCTGAAGAAACCCTCTTCTTCCCTCTTTGCCTGTCATTATCTCCCCTCTTGAGCTGGCTGTGGGGCCCAGGGCACACAGCCAAGGAGGAGGCCTTCTGTGGAAGCTCCCTAGGAAAGAGATTCTGAGCAGCTGACACAGAGGAATGTGCCCCAAAGCCTCCTGTCAGCTTTCTATCAGACAAATTAAAGCTGACTGTAGAAGAAGGAGCCAAAGAAGCCCCACCCTTCACACTTTCTTGGACATAACGCCCAGCTTTATCTGAGATTCTAGTCAGAGAGGCCCCAGAAATTACCACCACAAACACTCTAGCAGTTCATAGGGTAAGGCTGAGACTCATACTGCTCAGTGGCAGACAGGTCATATCATCCTTTAGCGACAATGCCAGACTTAGAGCACTCGTATCCAAGTCACCATTCTTTCTAACTGCTCTGTAGCAGGACTTGCAGTCTTCAGTTTTTTGGGACCATCTTCACAATTTTGGCCATATCTGTGTACCATCTGTGCCATTGATTGCTTAAGATTTTCTTGTAATTGACTGATTGAAACAATGTATTGAAAAGAGATGCTTCAGAAATTACTGGTTTGTCCTGGTTTTACTTTTTTTTCTAATCAACATATAAAATGTAAGACTATATTATTTAGTGCTGCACTGGCAACATGCCTTCCACCTTTTTGGAAACAGGGCTTTAAGGAGAACTCATAGTGGAGTAGAAAGATCTCTGAGTTCAAGTTTCTCCTCTCTTGCTTACCAGCTACAGTGTCATGGGCAAT
The DNA here is from genome assembly GCA_004363535.1 of Dasyprocta punctata. Lineage (NCBI taxonomy): Eukaryota > Metazoa > Chordata > Mammalia > Rodentia > Dasyproctidae > Dasyprocta > Dasyprocta punctata. The sequence goes on along the minus strand of RJWM01002960.1, from coordinate 105,760 downwards.
CCCACTCAGTTTCTGAGCTTCAGTTTTCTCAGCTTTGAACTGGGAATGAATACAACTCGTAGCCCTGCATTCTTTATAGGGTTGTCGTGAGACCCAATATGGGAGTATACTTGAAAGAGTTTTATTCATTGAAACAAACTAGACCACTGGATGTTTTCATTATTACTCCTCTTAGAAGCTTCTTTATTCTCCCATTCATAGCGAAAATATTTATGCATTTGCTCATCTTCCAAGAGACATGGCGGTCTCCTGGTGCTAATGCCATCCCTTTCCTGAAGGTGTCTCTGGGCAAATCCCTTATTCTCATATGCTTATCTCTCCTGCAAGGCTGCTACTCCTCTATGTGCTCAAAGACTTCCCCAGGCAGGTGATGAGTGAAGGTTTCATTTCATTTAGTTCGGTGAATAGATCTTCCTAAACACAGTGCAATTCTGCAAAGTCAGAGAGAAAGGAAAATGCTAACCTGCAGCTGAGAAATTGGATCAGAATTTCTGTTTGGAAAGTGAAAGGAGAGCCCCTGCTCAGTGCTCAGGGTCAGGGAAACAAGAAGGATGACTGTCAGTTTGTAGACCTTGCTCCCCACATGCTGGGGTAAATTTTATCAGAGATAACTGACTTTCTAGGTTTTTACTTATCCATCTCTGCATTTAAAAATATCCAGGAAAGGGCTTGTTTGAATGTTTAGATTCATAATTGGTTGATAAAAGGAATGTGAGTGGGTGTGTGCCTGGGTGTGTTTACCATTTGTAGCACTTATGTGCAGATACTATTCTAGATTTTTACAAATATTGACTCATTTACTACTCTCACCAATCTATGAAGCAGGGACTATTAGTAACATCATTTTATAGATGAGGAAATTTATGCACAGAGAACTTAACTGACTTGCTCAAAGTCTCCCCAGGCTAGCATTGGGCAGATCTGGAATTGAACTGATAATCTGGCTCCAGAATCCCTGCTCTTAACCACTCTACTATGTTATAAAATACAAACATATTGAATACCCAAATGCCACTATCTTTCCAGGCCCATTGTCAAAGTTTTCTCTGCCTGAGGCCTCCTCAGAGTTCACACAATCGGCATCTCTTAACTCTGTACTTCCTCTATATCTCTCTAAAGGCACGCACCACTTCCTAGTTTGTATTAGATGATGTTTATATGTCCTATTTTTTTCAGGATGTATTGTATTCCTTAATAAACATTATTACTCTTCAACAGATATTTCTGGCTATTTCCAAGCATACAGTAAGCTTGCATTTCCTAGATCCCTTGCGGTGGGTTCACCTGACTTGTCATAGTCAATGATTTATGAGTACAATCTATGTAGTAATTTTGGATCAGATAATTAAATCTGTGAAGTTATCTAAAATTCTTTGCTCTGGAACAGCCACAGACTATAGTTAAGATGGTGACTGGTCCATCATCCTGGGTCCCTGAAAAACCATGGTGGACAGTGTACTGTCCACCCATGATGGACATATACTGTGAGCATCGTATAAACATTTTTGTTGTGAGGAAAATTTGTTTTTTTGTCTTTTTGAGACAGAGTTTCACTATGAAGCTCAGTCTGGCCTTGAACTCACATTGTAGCCCAGGCTGGCTCCAGCTCACTGCTATCCTTCTGCCTCAGCCTCCTAAGTGCTGGGGTTACAGGACTGCATCACCATGACCAGCCTTGTTGTGAGACATATTATTGTTGTTGAGATATTGGAACTGTTTTTTACTACAGCAAAACCTAACCTATACTGACTGATGTGGTCTAAGTGGCTCCCAGTTTAGTTTTCAGTATGCAGTATGAGAGAGGGGCAACATTTTACGAACTGAAAAGTTTGGATTTGAAAGGGGAAAACTTTAGCCTTTAGTGGATAGAGTGACCTTAAAATGCATATATAAAAGACACCAAGATTGGAAAGGAAAAATTATTTCTATTTACAGGAGGCATAATTATCTATGTAGAAAATCCCAAAGATCTAAATGAAAGCTCCTAGAACTGATAAGTAAGTTTAGAAATTTTCCAGACACAAGGCAAATACAGAGTGCATCAAAAAAGTATATACACACTTCAGCAGATTGCCATATGAATAAATGTCTGGAAGCTCACAACTGCCACTTTGAGCACCTCTTGTAATTGCAGAGGCCAAAGGTTACTTATATTAAGCTCACAATGTCTCAATAAATTTAGAATTAAAATATTTACACAAGTTTTTCTTTTCCTGATGTATACATTTTTGGCAGACTCTGTATGTAAAAATTTGCTGTGTTTGTACAAGTGATACTAGAAATAAACAACTGGAATTAAAATTTTACAAATAATAATATTTACAAAAACACAAAAGTGAAGCATTTAGTGTAAGTCTAACAAAGTGTATGCAGGATCTTTATGCTAAAAACTGAAGGAATTAGCCATGGGAAGGTATACCATGTTCATCCAACAGAAACTTAATATTGTTTCTATGTCAGTTCTATACAAATTAGTCCAGAGATTCAGTAGAGTCTTTTTTTAAATTTGAAAACACTTCAATCAGGAGTCAGTAGAGTCTTAATAAAAATTCCAGCAAGACTAGAATACCCAAAATAGTTTTGAAAAAGAACAAAATTAGAGATCTCAAACTATTTAATTTCAAGACTTGTTGTAAAGTCACATTAATCAAGATCATAGAGGTACTGGTGAAAGACTAGAAACAAACTTCGCATGGTGGTGCACATCTGTAATTCCAGAACTCTGCAAAACTGAGGCAGGAGGATTACGAGTTTGAGCCCTGCTTGAGTGATTTAGGGAGACGTTGTCTCAAAGTGAAAAATAAAAAAAGAGCTGGGATGTAAATCAGTGCAAGGGCCCTGTAATTAAAAAAAAAGTACTTATAAAAACTAGAAGCATAAATCAATGAAACAGAATAGACAGTCCAGAAGTTAACCCCCTCAAACATATGTAATTTTCATCAAAATTACAAAGGTAATTCAATGGAGAAAAGATAGTCTTTTCAATAAGTGGTGCTAGAACAATTGGACACCCATTTGCAAAACATGAACCTCAACTCATCTTACAACTTTTAAAAAAATTAACTCAAAAGGGATCATAGATACCATAAAACATAAAGTTATAAAGCTTCTAGGCAAACATAGGAGGAAATCTTTGTGACTCAGAGTTAGACATGACACAAAAATAATGATCCACTGAAGAAAAATTGATAAATTAGACTTTATTAAAATTAAAAACTTCTGCTTTTCCAAAGTTACTTTTAAGAGTCACGTAATCGGCAATTCTTCCAAGGCAGAAATGGCTAGATGTGTAGCATCTTAATGAATTCACATTATTTGCAGGAAAATGAATGACTTTTGAGACCATGATGTTAAGTGAAATAAATCAGACACAGAAAGCCAAATATCCTATGCTTTCTCTTTTTTGTTTCCTATGCTTTCTCTTATATGAAAAACTCAAAATGTGAATAAATTAAATAATAAAATAAAGAAGAGACAGTAAGAAATAGGGAATTTTGGGAAATGTGGAAGGGGATCAGGGAAAGGAGGGTTGGGGAGGGTAAAGCAGGAAGAAGGAGATTGAAAATGATCCAGATGCCATATGATATTGTTCCAAATTCCCCAACATGTATGTAAATATTATGTCTCAAGTATATACCAAACAGTTAAGAAATAGGAAAAAATAAATGCACACTAAGTAAAGAATCATTCAGTTTGATTATTTATGAAGAGTAGCTAATATTTTTATTGATATGGACTTACATGGCCCCTTTGGAAAATCTCTCACCCGTGTTCCACTTAACTTATTACTGAACAGGTATGAATAAATTTATGTAACTCATGAGCCTACCTTGTATTTGTAAAGTGTTTTGAAATGCTTATATGAAAATATGAACTGGTTATAAAAATATGGTTTATTATATGAATTATAAGCACAAGTGATTTTTTTTTGTCTTTTTGAGACAGGGTCTTGCTATGCAGTTCAGACTGGACTTGAGCTCGCTTTGTAGCCCAGGCTGGTCTCAAACTTGCAACAATCCTCCTGCCTCAGCCTCCTGAGTCCTGGGATGACAGGGATGTGCCACCACTCCTGGCCTAAGCACAAGTGATTTTAACCACCACAACATTTGGTTATTCTTTGTATGTATAAAAATGAAAATATTGTGATAAATTAAAGATCACATGGAGAGAGAGAGAGAGAGAGAGAGAGAGAGAGAGAGAGAGAGAGAGAGAGAGAAACAAGCCATAGACTGGGAGAAAATTACATTTCTGACAGAGCTGATATCCAGACTAAAGAGCTATCCAAATTCAGCAAAAAGGAAATAGACATACTAGTAAAAAATGGGCAAAAGTTTTGAACAGCTATATCATGAAAGAAGATAAATGGATGGTAAGCATATAAAAGATGCTCATCAACATCAGTTATTAGGGAAATGAAGTTAAAACCACAGTGAGACACCACTTTATACTCATTACAATGATTAAACATTTTTAAAAGCACTAAGACAAATTGTTGGCAAGGACGCGCAATGATTGGAGCTCTCGTATAACTGTTAATGGGAATATACACTTTGGAAAACTTACAGTGTTCATTACAGAGTTAAACCTATGCTTAGTAATACCACTCATGAGTATTTGCCCAAGAAACGAAACCATATTTTCATATAAATATTTTTTCCAGGAATGTTTATAGCTGCTTTATTCATAATTGCCAAAACCTAGAAATAATCCAAATGTCCTTTTACTGGTGAGTAGTCAAACAAATTGCCTAATCTATTGCAGGGAAGACTACTGAGCAATAAAAATAAAATATTTGTACATATAATAACTTGTACAATTTTCAAAGGCTTTATGATCTTAAGAGAAAGAATCCAGACCCGAAAGGCTACATACTGTGTGATTCCATTTATGTGACATTGTCGAAAAGGTCAAGTCATAGGAATAGAGAATAAATGAGTAGTTTCAAGCTTTAAGGGTGAGACAATGATTGTAGTACTGGCTGCTTATCAGATTGTATACCATGAAGAGCAAAGTTTGCTGTTCACAAAATAGAAACAATAAATGCATAAATTATATGAGCTTGGTACATTTGCCAATTTTTTTTTCAAATCTCTATCTTTCATTTTGAGTATTTACATTCCTCTGGAACTAGTGCCTGTCATCAGAGGAAGATTTGTGTGTGTGTCTGTGTGTGTGTGTGTGTGTGTCCTGAACTCAACTTTCCAAGGGAGTGGAAATCATCCATGCTCAAATGATTCTCCCATCTCCGCCCCAGCATGAGTCACCCTCCTGTTAGCAGGAGACAAGAAAGGTCTCTGGAGGCATTTTAGTGTAAAGTGCTTATCCTGCCTGGACTGTAGTCCCAGTCTCTCATCCGGCTTCTCACTGATTATGCCTACTACTGTATCAACCTGGCTCCCTGAAATAATCGGTGGGGTGGAGTCATCAACTGGCTCTGTCACATGTGCTGGTGTCCACAGATCCACAGATGAAGAGGAGGAGGACAGTAAAAAAGGATGGCCCAATCCAGAGGTAAATGGATAAGCAATTCTCCCTTAAAAAAAAAAAAACTTTAAGAATACTAAAAAAAAACTTTAAGCATACTATTTAATAGTAAAGGGTATAAAGTGTACAGATCCTAAGCGTTTTGCTTGGTGAAATTTTACCCACGACACTCCAGTGATCACCACCCAGATCGAGGTATAGGACCATTTCTGATACTCTAGAACAGTGATGGTGAACCTTTTAGAGTTTTCAATGATTCAAACAGCTGGCAATGGTACGAGTGCCGTAGATTGGCCACCACTGCCGTAGATGGCTCTACTTGCTCATTTTCACTCAGTAAGCATCTCCCACTCCTTCCTAGAGGTAACCACTATCCTGTTCACCACCATAGATTTATTTTACCAGTTCTCAAACTTCGTATAAATGATATTACATGGTGCATAGTCTTTTGAGTTTGGATTTTTAAAAAAATGTAATGTCTGTAGGATTCATCTATGTGGTATGTGTCAGATTTTTGCTGTGTAGTATTCCATTGTATGAATATTCAACAATTCATTTATGCATTCCCCCCTTGATGACATTGCATTTTTACAGTTTTTGTGTATTAGAAATAAAGCTGGTATGAACATATTTGTGCACATATTTTAGTGGAGATAGGCAATCATTTCTCTTGAGTTTATCTAGGAGTGAGATTGCTAGGTTATAGGAAATGTGTACGTTTAGCTTTTGTGGACAATGCCAGAGTTTTCTAAAGCTCTTGTTTCATTCTGCATTCCTGCCAGCAACGTATCAAAATTTCTGTTACCTTGCAGTTTGTTAATATTTGGGACTGTTGGTGTTTTTAGTTTTAATCAATGTGGTGGGTGCATAGTTGCATTTCATCATGCTTTAAATTCCCCCACCCCAAAATGTACACGTGCCCTTTTGATGTTGCCCCAAGGGGCAGAAAGTGTGGAGGAGAGTGGTAATTGTAAGTGCTGGGTTGGTAGGCAACGCACTTTCCTTAGGAGAGAGGCTTAGTTCCAAAGTGGGTAGCATCCACATGCTGTGCCGGTTTTCCTGAAGGTTCTCCCACAAAAGACTGGCTCATTTTTGACAGGCATACTCATTCTTCTAGGTGCTTGTGCTTGAGTTTGACAGGCAGAATATGTCCTATCCCTTGGTGGATGGGCTACTCTGAAGCTTTTTCTGGGACTATATGAGCTAGTGTGGTATTTACAGTCATTTGTTTTCAGAATGACAGTGTGTGCATTTGGCTACCACTCCCCTAATACATTTGTCAATTGGAAAAGAAAGCAGAAAATCACGCAAGAAACAAGTGTGTATTTATCAGGACGAGGGAAGTCAAATCTCATCTTCACTTTTTTGCTTTGTTGATGATCTTTTAAGCGCAGGTACCTCCAAAACAGAAATCCATCAAGCAGGCGATCTACCCAGCATTTTACTGGACAGTTCCTCAGGTCTGTCCTGATTTACAGGGGGAAAATAATGGAGAAACCTAGGGGTGCACAAATAGTCCTGAGTGCTCTCATCCTAGGCTCATTCTGACCAGCTACAGCCTCAACACCCATGACAACCCAAGGTAAAAACCATCAAGTAAACAGACAACTAGCACTCATGGCACTTGAATATCTGAGTATGAATTGTGACTGTGCCACTTGACAATGGTGTGATGCTGGCATGTAAACTGGCACCACACAGTTTCTTCACTCATAAATTGCAGGTACTAATATTTATCTCACAAGGACTTTTGGGGGTAAAGATTATTTGGGGCCACAAATATGAGAGGACCTAGCATATGTGGTAGATATTATAAATATTACTGATCTACTGATCTGATAGCCAAAAAGTGGAAGCAGCTCAGATGTCCTTTAGCAGGTGAGTGGGTAAACATCTCATGGAAGACTACTCAAGGAGAAAAAGGAAGGAAATACTGATACAACACATATAACTCAAATGAATCTGTAGAGAATTATTCTAAATGAAAAAGTCTATTATAAAAAGTTACATATTGTATGACCGCATTAATATAAATGTCCTTGTAATGACAACATTTTAGAAATGGAGAATAGGTTATTGGTTGGCAGGGTTTAGGGATGGAACACGGGCAGGATAAAAGTAGGTCTGATTATAAAACGGCAATATGAAGGGATTTTGTGGTGACAGGAGTGTTCTGAATCTTGATCCAAGTGGTGAATACACAAACCTATTGTTATGGTTGACACATTGTGCCAACTTAAGAAGTTTAGAAGTTTAAGGAGAGACTCAGCAGGCAGCCAGGATTCTTACTTTGTAAATGTCCTCATCCTGTGCAAGAGGAGGACACAGAGATTTTGTGAGTGCTACATCTGCCCTGGGGGGTGGTGGTCTGCATACAATATAAGGGAGGCTTGCTCTTCCTCCCTTTTTTCTCTGTCTGCTTTTGCTGGCTGCTGCCTTGAAGTGTTACCCTGGTGCCATGCCACTCTGCCTCGGAGCCAGCTAATTATGGACTGAAACCTCCACAAACAGTGAGCTAAGTAAACCTTTCCTTCCTTAGTTTTGGGTGTTAAGTATATAGTCTCAGCAATGAGAGAAAAGTAACTAAGATGCCTATACATGTGATATTATTGCATAGAAATAAGCACATGGAACAAATAAAACTGGTGGAATCTTATTAAGATCTATAAATTGTTAATATCTTTGTTGTGATATTGTACTATAGTTTTGCAAAATGTTAACTTTAAGGGAAACTAGATAAGGGGTACATGGACCCTTATATTTTATAACTTCATATAAATCTACAATTGCCTAAAATTTCAATGAAAAATATTTATATTCTCTTTAAGTATAATATGCCTTGGATTATAAGAAATACCATTTAATAGCAAGGTTAATATAATAACTTAGAACAAAGAAATGCAGTACCTTATTAATCTATTTATAGGTTTCAGGAAAAACTGTGACTTAACATTAAAATGTGAGCGTGAGGGAAGAAGAAATTGCAAGTAAAATCAAGGCTGCCTCCTCCAACTTTCATTCTCCTCCTGTTTCCTGCTCCTCTGTTTAGGTACCCAAGGCTCTTATGAAGCCCAATTCCTAGGAAAATGAAAAATCTATGGAAAAACTAAGTCACACTGAAGTGTGAATGGTTCAATGAAAGAATGAATGAATTGATTCCTCCCTATCGCTGCCTACATCCCATCCCAATTCATCTTTGAGACCCAGCACAGCAACTTGTGTATAGTATGCATTAAATATTCATTGAAGTTAATTAAAATATCTTAAAAGAACATTGCTGATTAGAGAGAAATAACCCATTAATAGTGAAGTATCCATCACCTTGGTGGTTATGAATGTTGATCATTTCTGATCTTGTTCTAATAGCCCAACAGAACCCCCTGCCCACTTTAATCTTAGCTACGCACAAAGCTCATCCTTCCCCCACTGTGTTATAAGATTTTTAACAAATGGGCCTAAAATTGTAAGGGAAATGAAATTGTCATTAACACAAATGTAACTTCTTTCTGGTAGATGTTCTTGATCTATCAGCTGATGATTGATGATGAGAATCTTTTCTTCTAAAATTCATTATCTTGCTTCTTCTGTGAAAATCCTTTAAAATGTTTTACCTGGTGCAGCTGAAGTAATATTTAAGGAGTTTTCCTTCTGGCTTCAGAATTCCCCTCTGGATATCTACAATTAACTTGAATTCACATTTATGCAAAATGCAATAAAATTAAGCCAATATTTTAATTATTGGCAAACTAATTTTCCTTTTCTTGGAGTTCATATAATTAAAAGTAGAAGCCAGTACTTCACAATTTCCCATAGCTTTATTCTTTAATTTAGATTAGAGACCAGGATAATGTTTTAAAATATCCAAACATGTTTTCCCCTTTTGGTACATAGTTCGATTGATGAAGAATGAGGAGGAGCAGAGAGAGGAAAATCACCTGTGGTTCTTCTTCCATTAAGATTTCGCCATAAAATAGAAGACCTTTCTCTGGCCTCCTTGAGGTCCAGGAAGTTTATATTTGTAATCCCATGGAAAAACAATTGGAATTCTAGCAAGTTAATTCTAATTTACCACTTTCAGTGCAACCCATGGTGAGAATAAAGACACTATAAAGCATATCAGTAATTGTGGGGATCCAAGGGGGTCCTAAGTCCAGCTAGGGTGATGGTTAACTGGAACAAAGGCCTTGACCCAGGGCCAAACCCAGATTTTATTAATTTGTGAAGAGGGGAGTGGCTTGGGGATGAGTGACTGTGAGAGTGGTGGGAAGTATGTGGGTGTTGTGAGCTGGGCTGGGTAGGAGGCCTGAAATCACCTCAGCACTATGCAGAGATACCGATATGCAGAAAGAGTAATCTGCATAACAAGGTAGTATCTAATGTTTTAGGATAGGTGCTTCAGCTCTGATGTGTAACTGTTTTGTGCCCTGGGAAGTCATAGCCTCTTATCTTGAGGCTCGATCCCAGCTGACAGCATGGAGAGTGGCTCTCCTTCCTGCCTGGCTCACACATGCTTTTTGGGAGCTAAGGGTGGGAAACACTGACCTGTCGCCTTGCTTCAAAGACTACACATCAGCACCTCAACCAGACAGATTTGCATTGCTTAAAGTCAATTACAAAGATAAGAAAAAGTCCTAGCCAGCTCTGTACATATCAATACATGGAAACAGGGCCAGGTTTAGCCAAAATAGAGATAATTGTTTTTCTTTCAAGGAGGAATATCCAGGTGGTCCTCCATACAGTAAGATGTAGACTTACTTTCCTGGGAGGGAGTGGTAGATTCAGCATAGGACAAAAATAGTCACTGCTTAGATTTAAGTAGAGTTTAAAAATTCCTTGCTGTGACAATAGTCTTGAAACCTAGACTAGTAAAGGGAAAGAAAAAAAAATTTTTAAGATTCTCCAAATTGGGCACTTAAATAACAGAAACCAAGGTTTTGAGGGTTCCTATGTTCTGAATGTTTGTGTCTTCTCAAAATTCACACTGAAATGGTCTCCAGTGTAATAGTATTAAGAGATGGGATGTTTGGGAGGTGAGTAGATCCTGAGGGCCCAGCCCTCATAAAGGGCCTTGACCAAAGAGGCCTCAGGGAGCCGCCTTGCCTCTTCTGCTGTGTGAGGGGACAATGAGAGGTTGTTGTGTATGAAGTGGAAGTAGATCCTCACAGGACGCCAAATCTGCCACCCCTTTACCTTGGGCTTCTCAGCCTTAAGAATCGAGAGAAATATATGTTGTTTATAAGACATACCATCTATAGATATTATTGTAGATCATAGTAAAGTCATAGAAGAGAAAGGATGAGGACTTAGTTAAAGTAAGGGAAACTCTACGCAGGCAACAGAACAGCCTTCCAGTGTGGGGAGCAAAAACTGAGTGTAGAGAAAGAATAAACATACAAGTGCCCTCCTATCTATCTCCTTCTCACCCTTCAAATAGTGCAGGGAGTGCAGAAGTAAGGGGTGATAGAAATACCCGGATAGGCTTGGGAGAAAGGAAAGCATTGGATAAGTGGCCACCTCAGCAGGCATATCCTGGATGGATACTACCATCTTAGAGAAACCTGCAACGGTGGTGCTGTGCTTCTTCCTCCTTGACCAGGGAGAAGTGAAGTAACAGCAGGGGAGAAGATGGCAGGAGCCTCATTAACTTCACACCCCAGAAGGCAGCGAGGAGTTCCTGGACCTTAGCTTGGGTGAGAAAATATTGAGAGAGCTGGTGTATTTGAGAATGCCTGAGAACAAGGAGTCTGTAGAATATGGAGACCTTGCGATGGAGGCAATGGAAAGGTCCATGACTGAGAGTGAGGTGGGGGGCAGGTCGTCAACACAGTCCCTAAAGGACCACCCACACCTCAGTGAGGAACAAAAGGGATGCCACGTGATCAGGTCAGGGAAGGCTCTCCCATAGGACAGCAGGAGGACAAGGCCATCTTCCCCACAACCGTAAAGATGCATCTAGTCTCCATATTAGGGGACAGAGGAGGAAGAATCTTTGATGAGGAGAAACAATTCTGAAAATCTGAGTAGCCACCTATGATTAAAGCTGAAAAACTGAGATGTCTGTAGTGAGTACCATCTGTGGAGATGTTAGCTCGTGAGGAAAACTAGTTATATTTCTTTTCCTTTTCTTTTCTTTTACTTTTTTTTTTCTTTTTGTAGTACTAGGGATTGAACTCAGGGTTTTGCACATGCTAGGTAAGTACTCTACCACTGAGCTACATATGTTTCTGAACACTTTAGTTTATGAGTTCTAAGTTTCTGACACTGGTATACTTTTTAAAAATGTGTAATTTATTTAAAGAAGAATGGGGGAAAAGGTTGCGGCAAATGCTGTTGATGTCCCACCCATATCCTCCCAGCATTTATCATTTCTGCATTTGCTATTCAGACATCCAACTACTTGCACATGCTACTCTTTGCCCATGGTGCTTCTCAGGCAATTGAAATCTTTTCTGCCCCTGCTCTGGTAAGCCTGGACATACTGGAGAAATAACATCTTCCAGAGAGTAGGCCTTAGCCAATGGCTGATGGAGGTGAATGGATGAATACCTCAGCTCCCACATCCCTAAGGTGGGTTCACTCTGATGTGTGTTCTATACTGTCTTCACCTTACATCCAGGGATTTAAACCCTGGTGCACACAGGATAACTTGTCTGACAAAGCACACCTTATTGACTGCCTTCCTTTTCTGCCTCAATTCCCCCACTTCAGTCTTAGTGTTTTCTGGGATCACCTGCTAAATAAATGACTTGCATTGGGGTCATTTCCCCAGAATCTCCTTCGGGGGTAATTCAAGCTGAGTCAGAGAAGAGTATGAATAGGAGAATGGCCTAGGTTGGAATTGGCAAACTTTTCCCCTAAAAGAGCCAGATAGTAAATATTTTAGGCTTTGTGGGCCTCTTCTTTCTAACAACCCTTTAAAATGTGGAAGTTATTCTTAGGTTGAGGGCTACAGAAAACCAGACCATGGGTTACAACACAGTTTCTCAACTACTGGTGTAAGAGAAAAACCTATTTAAGACAAAGATTTTAGTTTCCAAGGGGAACTGTATAGCTCAATGCTTAATTTTTTTTTTTTTTTTTTTTTTTTTTTTGTACCTGGGATTGAACTCACAGCCTCATGCCTGCCAGGCAAGCGCTTAAGCCACCCAGTCACACTCCTGGCTCAAAATCTCGGTTCTTGATGTACATTTAGGTTTGCTTTCAATCTCCTTTTGGAATGTGCCCATTAAATTAAAGAAGATTAGGACCAAACTAGTGACAAACACTGTGGAATATTACAAATTCAAGACTGAAAATGTCAGGAAAGGTTAGGAAAAGAAACAAGGTTATGTACATAAATGTTCATAAAGGTGAGGCTGATAGGACAAACATTAGAAAGTAGTATTGGAGTCCCCAGATTTTCCAATACTAGCTCTGCCTTTTATTAGTAGACTAACTTCGGATAAATTATGTGACTTCTTTAACCCTCAGTTTCTTCATCTCCAAAATAGGGATGATGATGGTAGTGATAATATATAACTACTAGGATTGCTGTGACTTTTACACAGTACTCTTAATAGTAGCTGTAATTGGATCATAGTGCCATTGTGGAATATAAATTGGTCATTTATTTCAACGTATGCTTGGCACCTGTTATATGCCAGGAGATTTGCTAGGTTCTAGAAGTGCATAAAGATGGTCAGAGGAAGGGATATTCCTAGTAGAAAGACCTACAAGTGGCAAACCCTGCAGAAATACAACTATGGAATGTTTTCATGGTACCAAGACTAATAGAACACGCCGAGGTGGTAAGTTAAGAGATGGGGAGGGGAAGAGGTGAGGAATTCTGAAAAATGAGATTGGGACTAAATTTTAAAGAGCTTTTAACTATTTTTAAGTCTAAGAAGGTTGAGTTTATCATGTGGTTGATGAGAAGTTACTGGTAGCCTTTAAGTAGGAAAGTGAAATATTGACAATTGAGTTTTTGATGCACCTGGCCCAATGATATTCTATTAGTAGTGTTGGGGGGCAGGGAGATTGGTGACTTTGAAAGTAAGGATATTATTCAGGAAGCCATTGTCTTATGTATCAGTTAGCTTTTGCTACATATCAAATCACCTCAAAACTTAATGCTTAAAGCAGCAACCATTTGTTTAGCTCTCAACTCTGTGTTGGCAATCTGTGTGGGCTCAGCTGTGTGATTCTTCTGGTTTCAGTTGAGCTCACTCATCCATTTGCATTTGGTGGCTTTATTGCTTGGGGCAGTCTGCTCTGTGCTGATGTCAGATGTGATGGCTTGTTTCCGCTCCATTTGGTCTCTCATTCTCCAGGTGACTGGCCATGATTTGTTCACACGAGAGCTAAGCCGTTCCAAAAGTGAGAGTAGATGTGCATGAGACCTTCTGAGACCTAGGTCCAGAACTGGTGCAGTATCATTTCTGACTTATTCTCTTGGCCAATGCAAGTCATAAAACCAGCTCAGAATTGAGGGAGGAAAATAAACTTTTAACTCTGAACCCTTCAATGCCCAGTGTTTCACTTTTGGAAACTTTGCAACAATGGAGCATAATAACTTTTTTTCTCTTCAAATTCTTGTTCTTTGAATTTTTCTAGGTAGTATATATGAATTTGTCTTAGTTACTTTTTTTGTTGCTGAGATTAAATACGCAACATCCAAAGTTAAAGGAAGAAAGGTTCATTTTGGCTCATGGTTTGTTGAGGTTTTAGTCCATATTCAGCTGGCTCCAAGGTAGGTGGCATGGCAGAAGGGCATGGCAGAAGAGAAATAGTCCATAGCAAGTGGGAAGGAGACAGTGAAGCAACGGGCAAACAGCAGCAGCAGCAGCAACAGCAGTTTGCCTTTTTTCTTTTATACCTTCCAGGCTACCCACCTTTTGGTTGGTGTCACCCACACCCAGGGTGTGCCTTTCGTAATCCCAGCATCATATCCTCAATCCCAGCATCACATCCTTAATCCTGACCAGCTCTGATAAATCCCGTGTGTGAGTGCATGAGGTTCTGGGGAGACATTGAGATATAAACCATAACAGAATTTCATGCAAAAAATTTAAAAATATTGCAATCTTTGGCATATATAGTTAAGGGAAAGAATTACAAAGTCACCTTGCAAATGTTACAGATATAGAGAGAAAAACAATTGCAGCCAACGTTATAAACTAGTTTACGCACCGTGGTACAAGAAGAGATGCTTAAGACTTTATTTGAAGCAATGGCATATGGGAATGAAGAAGTTAGAAGAATCTTCCTCAATTTCTGGCTTGATTAGCTGGGTTAGTGCTGCCAACCTTTCTAAGAGAGGAAATAAAGAGGAAGAATGGATATTGGCAGGAAGAGACAATGTGGCAGCTTGTCTCAGATCATTTCACAGCAATGGGAAAACAGACTAATACATTGTACAAGAAATTACCCACAAAATCCAGTGATACAAAACAACCACTAATTGTACTCAGGGATTCTGGGTTGAGGAATTTGGATGAGGCACAGAAGAAATGGTTTATATCTGTTACACAAAGGGCCTCAGCTGGGAGGCAGAAGCTACTGATGACTTGACAGCTGAGGGCTAGAACCATCTGAAGGCTTGTTCACTAATGTGTGACATTAGTTGTTGACTAGAGTACTTACACATGTAGATTGGACTTCCTTGCAATAAGACGGTTTAATTTCTAGGCTGCACATTCCAAGAAAGAATCCGATGGAAGATATATTAGCTTTTCTAATCCCATCTTAAAGGTACACATCACTTTCTGCTGCATTCTTTTTGTTGAAACTGTCATGAAGGCCCTCTCAGTTTTAGCAAGAAATAGACTCCACTTCTGGCAAGGTTATGGAAAAGCATGTCGTGGAAATATTAGTAAGGAAATTTTTGGAAAGTATCTGCTTTTCAGGTCTATTCTCTTTTTCAGTAGATGACTAGAAACCATTTCACACCCTTCTACCTATTTCCTCTCCTACCCCTCTCATTTTACGTGGTCTACCTTCTTACCCCTTTCATATTTTCCAAAAACAGAGTTTCTTCTGTCTATCTAGAATATACTTCCCAGAAAACCCCTCAGTCCATTACTTTCTGTCCCAACCTGCCTAGAAAGTTTTTCTTCTTCTATCTTCCTTCTTCCCCCCTTCAGTATACCTCTTATGTGCCTCCAATATATCTTTCCCCTCTGCTCCCGAAATGTTGCACATCTTCCCTATCCTCTGAAGCACCTTTCTGGAACCTTCTGCCTCTCAAGGCAATGTCTTGACTATTCTTTTTCATGTATGATTTAGTTTGTTTAAAATATGCCTAATTTTCTTCCCTTACATGTTCACTACACACCCTAATCTTAATCCTTTGAAATATGGCTCTTCCTTCTTGACTCTAATTGACTCTGTTCTCTTAAAAGTTACTGTTGTCATCTTTGAAATAAATCTCATGGCCGTCTTTTTATTAACACCACCTCTATTCTCTCTAGCATTAATCAATTTTGACTATGCTTCTCTTCTTGAAATTGTCTCTCTCTCTCTCTCTCTCTCTCTCTCTCTCTCTTTCTGTTTTCCCTTGACTGTTATGACATAAACCCCATCAAATATCCCCTCCTATTTCTATATTACTTTTATTTCTATCCTGAATACTTTAAGGTAGGTGAGCTCAAAGATGCTTCCCTTGGACATTTTTGAGGGGTGTCTGAATAGTCCTCCTCGGTATTTTTATAGCTTCAGAAACCTCCTCATTATGAGGATAGCTTGCAATATCTCAGCCTAACATTACCACTGAACCTTTGTTATATTTCAACTACTTTCTGAAAAATATTTCCAAAGCTTCCTGTCAAATTTGGTTTCCTTTCTCTACTTCCTGTCAGAGCCTATCATAAAGACTGCTAGTAGCTTTACATGTTTATTCAAACCTCTGTCTTTTGGTGACAGAACCCCCTGGATTTTAACAGAAACAAGACTTTTGAGCCTTCCTTAAAGCTGTATATGAATTAGTCTGGTTCAACAGCACATGGATGGAATGATGTGTATAACCCCCAGGTCATCCCCTTAAAGAGAATGCCTCTAGCTCTGGAAATTTTCTTTTTATGTAAAACCTTAAAGGAATGGCATATCTACAAACTGAATGGACCTACATGCCTACATAATCTTTAACATAGTTTTATCAGTAATGTGTTAGATTTTGCTCTCTATATGCTGATTTTTGTCCTCCTTCCTATTTGGTTTGAACCTTAGAGAGGGGCAAAGTTTCTATTTATTGGTCCCTGACACTCTCAACAACTTATTGCAGGTGGTGTGCCATTCTGTCCATTTCCATTATTTTCCATCTCACCTCCCTTCTCTTCTTTCCCAAAGGTGGACAGTTGGAAGAGTTTCCTCTGTGTTTCAGAGGATACAGGAGTATCACATCTCAGGATCTTTCTTCATTTTTTCCAGTTGAACCTAAAGTTGGAGTGGTCAGAACTAAATTCAAATATTTCCTCTTTGATAAGGCAGCCTCCTCTAGAGTTGGTTTTCTCTCCTCTGAATTCCTCAGGGTACTTGGTTTCAGCCTCTTGTTTGGAACTTGCCTCCTATTGCTAGAACTGAGATGTTTCTGCACCTGAACTGTGCTGTCCTCAAAGGCAGTGATCATTGTAGAGTTATCATTGTATCATCACTGCCTATCCCTGCAACTACCACAAGGTCAAAGCACAGTATTTTTCAAATGAATAAATAAAGGACATATAGATGTTCACTAAATGCCCATTTCATATAATTACCATTTATTGGGGTCTTTCTATATAACATACACACATCTGTTAGTGCATAATAAGGTACTCAGTAGCCTGTATTATGACCCCCTTTATTTATAGCTATAGAAGTAGAGTACCACAAAAGCTAAGAAATAACTAAGGTTGCCCAGCTGGTAAGCAGCTGAGTTAGTGACTGAACCCATGTATTTATGACTCTAATGCCTTTTTTCCCCACGGCATTGTACCGATTCTCATTTATAAGGAGGATTCGTGTAGCATTATTGCTTGAAGCCTTATAAAGCAAGGCCAGTACAGAAGCCAGGAGAATGGTTACCGTTCTTTCTCGTCATCCTTTTCTCACCTCCAATGCCAACTACTATTTACTGAGAAGTTATGTAGTGTGATAAAAAAATACTGTGAATATCAAACCATTAAAAATACTGCAAATATCAGATCGCTACAGTAAAAGACACATTGCCATTGACCACCCTCAAAGTACTCCCTCACTTCAAGCACATTTATCCCATCATTATGTTTGCCACTTCCTTAAGCAGTTCTGAAAGTTCTTTTTCAGGTCATTCATTGTACTGTTGTGGCTGCCTCGATATTCCTAATTGATTCAAAACATTTATCTTTCGGGGTCATTTCGACTTTGGGGAAAAGCCAGAAGCTGCATGGTGCCAAGTCTGATAGAGGAAGAGGCACCATGATATTTTTACAAGACTGCCTTTCTACTGGATGGCACGTGGCAGTAGCATTCACCACAGTGTTTCTTTTTTTTTTTTTAAAACAAAGCAGAACAAAGGTAGAAGTAATACAGAATTTAAAAAAAAACAGTAGGAAATCAATACTAGTCAATATATTACATATTGTTATCTTAGAAGTAGTTGTTCAAGTTACAAAATCTAGGCATCAAAATAATCAGGCAATCAAACAATGACAACACAAACCATTCTTTCTGAAGTAACAAAAAATTAGTAGAGTGCTCCAAATTAAAGAACAGCTGGGATAGGGGAAAGGAGAAATGGGAGAAAGGAAAAGATTATATGTTTATAGATATACACATATAACTGTATGTATGTATAAGTATGCTAGATAGGTAACCACATTGTTTTTTAATCATTCCTCATAAACACATTCATGAAAGAGAACTTCCAGAACTGTTTCAGAAAGTGGCAAGCACAATGGGATAAGTGTGCTCAAAGCAAAGGGGAGTTTTATGAGGGAGATTAATGGCAATGTGTCTTTTACTGTAACACATTTTTAAAATGTAAACATTCATCATGTATTTTTTAATCACACTTCATACTATTGGAAGATTATTCTCTGTGGATCTGTCATATTCCTGTGCATCTTGCAAGCAGAGGCATTGTATATCCTTTATTCTGGACCACCTTTTAAAAGATACTTGTGTAGAAACAGGTTAGGAAGATAGGCATTGTGTCTTCCTCAAGAGTAAAGGGTCAACTGGCTTACCACCTCGTATACTAAGGGCAGCATCTCTCTTTGGAGCAAACTTAAAACATAGTTACTGTTCATTGTGAAAGATTCAGGTTTCCTAAGCTCAGAGTTCCTCTTCTGTAATAAAATCCACTGTATATGCTGAAGTCACCCAGCCAACTTTGAGTCACCCTATGGGAATTGGGGCTTGGCAAACATGCACAAAATGTTGGTATTCTGGCTACTATTATTCTTCTAAGTAATAAACTGTCTTTCATTTATGATCCAAGAGTCTCATGTCTTCTACATCTGTAAAATTGTGTTGGGCTTGCTTGTTAGTGTACAAGTAGGACAAAATCTTAAACCCTTTGCAATTCTTGATCCCTAATTTGTTCTAGGTGCTTTCACATTTAGTATATCACAATAACCCTGTGATGACCATGCCAATAGCCCCACTTTCTAGAAGATGTAATGAATTCTGTGATGTTTACAGGCTTGCTCCAGTGAGAAGCAGGGCATGGATTTGAACTCAAAACCATCTAATTCCAAAGCTGTATTTCCCCACAGTTCTGGAATATTCCTAAGTATAGCTGTTGCCCCTTTTTGCTTCAGGGAAAAGATAGTCCTTGGTTACTTAATCATTGTTTAGTGTCCTAAAGATTGTTCACCTACTGCAGAGGACAAACAAAGCCATTCTAAGAATAACCTACTTGATTAGTGAAGTCATTGGAGATTCAGAGATATTCGAAACAAAATTCTAGCTCCCCACTATATTTTGTTTCTCTGTTATTGCAAAGTTCTACATGGAATTTGAGATTCTGGCAGTTGATGATTTTTTTCAAGGAAAATAAACATTAAGACATTTGTTCTTAGAAAAATAAATCTGTGTATGTGACAGGTATGTCCACATGTATATACAATAGAACAATCTATTCAGGATTTATTTTTATAGAGAGGACTGCTGTTATGAAAATATGCACAAAGCCACTATGTTTTAAAGACATTTTCTATATGGAGAGCTAGGGATGGCAGGAAGGAGAAAAGGACAGACAGGAAGTAGCTGAGGAACAAAGTGGAACAAATCTGCTTTCCCTAGGCTTTTTAAGGTATCTTTGGGATAAAGGTTGTGTGATGATTTGAAAGCATAATCAATCTTCTAACTTTACCTCTAGAAGTAGAGTTATAAATGCTAAGGAATGTCTTTTGTGGTTTCTTGAGGGTCACCTTTCTGTAATTCCTCAAGAGCATCAGAGTCTCTGTTTAAGAAACTGAGTAAAAATAGCAACATCTGGAGTCCTCTAGACCCCACATGCACAGTTGGAACCCTCGTAGAATGATTTCCTTCCAGTCATTGGCTGTGATAGATCACATGCACAAGATATGGTGCCATGTCTTGCTGTTTGTCCACTGCTCCACACTCTGGGCTATGCAAGGAAAATAAAAGGAAGATCAGGAATCTGTTAACCTCAGACCTAATCCTTGAACACAGAAACAATTGCAGAAGTCCCCACATGCTTTCCTGCTCCCACCAACTCCCAGAGTCAAGTCTGACTTCACCATGTTCACCGGAGCTCTCTGGTTTAATTAGCATAACTGTGGCTGCAAAAGCACATGGCAAAGATTATGGTTTCCATGATCTCACTGATTCTGGAAAACACACCAATATTTCAGAAAATGTATGTATTCTTTCCTTCTGGGATTAAGAGCACATCTACTAATACATATAGGATATCTTCTCTTTGGCTTCTCCTCTTACTATCCATTCCTCCATCTCCCAAGTATAGGGACTTGTATTCCTTTTCCCACAACCAAACCCAGTAACCCCTTTAAATGAATTCAGGGTTAAGAGGTACAGGAATGGGCTGCTTATCAACACTCTAATCAGTAGATGTAGTCCGCTGCCTCCCGCATCCCCTTTTTGGAAATGACTGTGCAGTGCCTAACCTAAAATGTACAGGACTTGCATGCCCTTCCTCCCACAACTCCAGTTGGACACGTAGGAAAATTTTTTTCCATGAAATTGCAATCTTGAAGAACTGGTGTAATAGTAACCAGCAAAACCAGCTACTTTTGCTTTTAGCAGAATCTACTGGTTTCCTTTCTATGTCTCTTGAATGCTAACATTTCAGAGCCCTCTTACTGACTTCCAAATGGCAATACCTATGTCTTTGTGTTCAGTGCTCTTTCTGGAACAGAGGGGGCCACTCATCATCTATATATTACAGGCACGAAGTGTCAAGGAATTAACAACTCTGCCAACAGCCTTCAATCAGTGACTCTTGGCCACTGGTGTGTAAAACCTCAGCTCCTTCTCCCCTAATGTGGGATAAATTTGAGACCTGTGTTTTTCACTGTTTCCCTGTGCTTCCCTATGGGATTAATTTCCAGTCACCTTTTATGGGCAGATACTTTCCTAATGCACTCCTTATTGAATGCCTTCTTTTTTCTGAACCACTTTTCTACTCTCTTACTCATGTTCTCAGCTCCTCCCAAATAAGCTACTTGCATTAAATTCTTGGGGGAAGCCAAACTAAGATATCCACTAAAAGTTATATACAGCCATTGAAAAAATTCCATTAACTCATGAGGTAAAACTTTAGAGAAGCAAGAGAAATTATTTTTCCACCCTTTAGAGGCTCTGAAAAAGGAGGGAAACTGACGAATATGTTTCATCTGTGAAAATGCATTAAGTTTGTTCTCGTTGGTCACTTATCTTCAAAACGACCCAAGCTGCTCCTGTTGAATTTGGAAGTTTTCAAGCACTTGCTCACCTGTCAGCCTGTCTTCTTTACCTGCTTTAATATTTCCCAGGAGATAAAGTCAGGACTATATATTGTGATGAAAGTAGTCTTTGTATATAAGCGATCTGGGTTCCTGTCCCAACTCCTCCATTCAGGGTATAATTGAGCAAATCTTAAGGTTCTCTTGAACTTGACTTGTGTCTAAATTCAGAGCAGAAATGGCTATTGCACTAGGTTATTCTTTCCGTAAATACTTTTTGAGGACCAACTACATACTGGTTTTGTGCTAACTCAGTGGGGATACAGTTATAAGTAGTTACAATTTATTCTTTTGATGCTCACAGCATAGATATGGGCTCTAGAATCAGACATCTACTTTTACTAGCTCTGTGGCCTCACTAAACTTCCTTTCTTTGCTAAGTGGGACCAATTTTGTCACAGAGTTGTGACAATTAATATCTGTGATCAAGGATCAGCACATAATAAATAGTTCCTAGTCTATAGAAAATGTTCAATTAGCAGGTAAGGTATAAGATTACCATAGATAACATTTATTGAGCACTTTTCATTCCACACACTACTTAAACATTTAAATGCATAAACTCATTTGGGACACCCAAGAAATTTTAGTGCTAGACACTACTCTGTGCCATTTCTATCATCCTAATTTTATAAAGAAGTGCAGGAATGTGAGGTAACTTGTCAAAAGTCATGGAGTTAATATACAAAGATAGGATTTGCATCCAGATGGTCTGAATGCAGAATCTTGGATAAAAAATGTAATTATACACAATAGAGTACTACTCTGCCATAAAAAAGGATAAACTTGCAGCATTCATAGGTAAGTGGACATCCCTTAAGATGACAGTATAAAGCGAAATATATCAGATGCACAAACTTAAATTCACAAGGTTTCTCTTATATGAGAATCCTAAAATATATAAAAAGAGCAAAATAAAAGATAGATAATAGGAAGTAGGGAGATCTTTCTCAAATGGGAAGGGAAACAAGATGGAGGGAGGAAGGGCAGAGGGGAGAGAAAAGGAGTGGGAAAAATGGAAATAGAGCTTTTGTAAATGTGAAGAAGACCAAGAGATGAAAAGATCAGGGAAGGATAGGGGACAAAAAATAATTAAGGTACCAACTCCCCACAATAAATACAATCATTATGTATTGCAAAAATGTACCAATAAAAAAGAATACTGAAAAAAAGAGAAGAGTTTAAAATAAAAAAGAAATGCAGAATCTTGGACCCACAATGCATCTTCAAAATCAGAATACTGTATACACTTTAAAGAGATGCTTAGGTGAATCATGTGCACATTATAGTTGGAGTTCTGCTGTAACGTATCCCAGCTGGAATTTGATAAAAGTTAAGTAGAGCTATGTCAAAGGTCCTAATAGAGCAAAAGTTCCAGAAGAGCTGGACTGAAGATAACTTAGCAAAATATAATGTGTTTTGTCTGAAAATCATTAGTATGTAGTGCTCAATGAATGTGAAAACACACACACACACACACACACCCCACCACTGTCACCACCATGTGAATATGAGTATAAAGCAGTGAGTTGTGAAGGACTCCTTTCTCCATAAGCATAACTGCCCCCGCAGATGCCACTGGCTTTAAGTCATTCTGCATTTGTCATTAGCCATTAGGCATTATTGCTGACAGCACTCTTCTCAGTCTCACCTTGATGGTTCAGGAAGGAATTTGCATAGGCATAATTGTTTTGTTTTCTTCCCTTCTCTGTTGTCATGGTTACTCAATTCATTTGCATCTTCAAGCTTCTTTCATATTAACGTGAAAGCCACTTAGAGCATCTCTTTCAAGAAGGAAAAGTCAAACATGAAGGATGAGGCAGAGTCCTAAATCCCCAGTGTCTGCTTGATGGGTTTTAGATGAAGGCACATTTCAAGTAGAAATAATTTTTAAGGTTCAGTCTAAAATCACAATTCATCTGGAGGCCTCCTCCTCAAACTTGGGGTTGGAGCACTGTGTCTTGAATGTGTGCATGTTTTAGTGGCAGAGAATGTATTCTGAAGCAGAAAGAAAGTCATTACTGTAATGTGACTCAGTGCACAGACTACAAGGAGAAGAAATTTTCTCCAAGGCGATTTTATTCTTCCCATTACTCACGAAGAAAAGGTTATCTCATTAAGCCTTTTTCTCTGATGATGTAAGTCACAAAAGAAACCCAAAGCTTCTCCCTTACCTACCTACCCTCTAGTCCCCAGATGATTTTTTGCATCCCTGTCTCAGTTGTCTACAGTATCTGAGCCATTCCCGCCAAAAAAAAACCAGTGGTAAAATGACTTAACACACCATTTTACCACTGATGATTCATTGAGTGAGCAGGTTCAGCTGCACAATTCTTTTGCTCATGCTGTCAACTGGGGTAACAGTTGTGTAGATTGTTGGGCAGACTAGAATTTCCAAGGAGGCCTACTCAGATGGCCAGTAGTTGATCCAGGCATTTGATGGAATGCTCTAGTGGGAAGCTGATCAGTTTTTTTTGTTTGCTTGTTTCTCTCCATGTGGCCTCTCTATAGGCCACCTGGATCTTTGAACCATTCCCAGAATGGTGACTGAGTTTCAAAAGGGAATATATCCAGGAAAGAAGTACTTTATTGTTCAAAGGGAAGCACTAATTCAAGGGGGAAAGCTCTAGGCTCTCCATTTCTTGATGAGAATATAGGTAAGGCAGGACTTATTAGAGAATCCTTGGTGACTAACTGAGACATACTTGTTATATTAGGGTTTTCTAGAAGGACAAAGCCAATAAAATGTATATCTAAGTATAAAAGGAGATTTATTACATTTGCTTTAATGATCAAAGGCTGGATAGTCCCACAGTGACCCTCTGTAGGGTGAAGAGCTGGGGAAACAAGGGTTGCTTAGTCCAAGAAAGTAGAAACTTCACAATAAGAGGGACCAATGACACAGCTCCAGTCAGAGGCTGAAGACCTGGAAACTATGGCAAGTCAATGGCTCTGGCCCATGTTCAAAGGTTAGAGAAGCTAGAGTCTGATGTCCATAGGTGACGGCATTAGCAAAAACTACACCCTCTTAATAAGAATCAAGCTTCCTCCTTTTCTGACTTTTAGTTCCATCCTGGGCCCATACATTGTATGGTGCTGCCCATGTTCATCAAGGATATCCTCCTTCACTTTACTGATTCACCTGCCATTTGTCTCTGAACATTATATAGACACACCCAGAAATGCACTTTCCCAATTTTCTAGGCATCTCTCAATCCAATCAAGTTGACAACCAGGATTAACCATCATAGACACGCTTTGACCTTTTTGTTCACCTTTTTCCAACTCACACTTTTCTACTACAGCCTCAGGAATTCTTATTCAGTCATCAATAAAATTCCCTCTAACCTAAATCTCTTCTCTGAATGTGTTCTCTATTGTCTCACTCTAATGAAACCTGACTTGAATCTGGGGACACAGCATTTTCCTGCCACTTTCTGAGGTGCTTGTTGTTTTTCCCCCAATATTCTTCATATCCTTGGTCTGGAAGGTAAGATGGGTGTCTTTCTTCATTGTTCATTTCTAGTTTCCAAAACTATTCTCTGTTTTTGCTACTAATAACATGCCTCTCCTCCTTTTTGAATCTTAGGTCACTGGACTCATGGCTTCTGTTGGTACAGTCATCTTCTAACTTTACATCATTCTGTTCCCTTCATTTAAGATTTTAGATTTTCTTCACTGTACCTGACTCTAATACTGCTGTTGCTATGACTCCTGGGGATTTCCCTACCATGTCAATAACTCTTCCATTATTCTGCCTTTCTCTACCTTGACTTTCTTTCCTTCAGTGATTTGTGTTTCTCAACCTCAACTGTACACTCCCATAGTCATGCTCTAGAAATATTTTTCTTTCTTTATCTCTTTCATAATCTCTGCTCTCTCAAGATATCAGATCCAAGCAGTTGCTTTGATTATGTAAAAAGTATAGTTGAACATGATGTAATTACCCAGAATACTCTTAACACCTTTGTGAAAGATAGCAAGATGATTTCAGTCAGTCTATTCAAGAGCTGCTTAACAGAGATGGGCAAACATTCATCAATAACATGCTCAACACTGAAATGAAGAAACCTATTAAATCCACTGTGACTGTTAATCCTAATATTGCAGCTTCACTGGATTAAGAAATACCTAGCAGATTAGAAAAAGTATACTCCTGGGTGTGTCTGGGTGTGGTCCGGAGCATGACCTTTGGTACTCTATATGGTCCATCCCCTGTTCCTCTCAGCCATTATGAACTGAGCAGATTCGCTCCACCATACCATTTTGCCATGGTATTACTGTCCTGGAGCCAGCTGAGCATGGACTGAAATCCTTGAAACTGTGAGCCAAATAAACTCTTCTTTAAATTGTGATGTCAAGATTTGTGTCCAGCAATGAAAAGACTGAGTAATATAAAATGATTGGTACCAGGAGTGGAGTTGTCACTGTGATTGTACCCACCATGAGGCTTAGAAACCTTTGGAACTGGTTTGATGAAGGAGATGGGAAAAGTTTGGGGATGTGAGCTAGAGATACTTTAGCATGCAGTAAACAGACCCTGATGGATAATTCTGGTGACAGCTCAGAAGACCAGGATGTTGATAGGAATCCATACAGTAAAAGCCAAGTTCAGGAGGTTTCAGTTAAGAATAAGGACTCCATTGGCATTTGGACTAATGGTCGTGTGTATTATAGTCTGGCCCAAAATTTGTCTACAATTTTTTCATGTCCTGAGGTTTTGCAGGAGACTGGAATTAACTTGGTGGAAGAAATTTTAAGGCAATTCAGCATTCGGGCTGTGGCATGGGTACTACTGGCTGTTTTTAGCTACAGTAAGAATTGGGTCAAAAGGAGGGGCAGAAAGATTTGAAAAATTTTGTCCCAGAGGAAAGCATGCATTATGTTGGGGCTAAAGCAGGTGTGGCTGCTAAAGAGATTAGTGGTAATGAAAAAAGAAATCAAGTACTTTGTACAGGGATAAGAAAAAAGATGACTTGAGGGCATCTCAGGAATCGACAAGGCCCCATCCATTGCAGGTTCAAAGGTGAAAAAATGTCAAACTTTCATTTGAGAAGAGAGTCTCCTGGAACTCCTGTTTCAGAAGAGTCTTCTAGGGAATTGGTTCCCCAGGATTCCTTTTATCATGCTTAGCCATCCAGGCAGTCAAAGGCCAATATAGCCATGGTCCTAGGAACCCTAGCTATTGCTTCCACTGACAGTAGACCTTGACATTGTCCATATGACGCTGGTCAGGCATGCAGAATGCAAAAGTTGTGGGTGTAGTGGGAAGCTTCAACTCAGAAGGAAGGTCGAGGAGACCAGGCAAGGAGCCCACTGAAAGGGCAGTGCTGAAACTGTAGGAATGAAGCCAAAGGTGCTAGCAAGACTTCAGGAAATGGTTGATGGCAGCAATGAAAAATGTATGCTGAGAAATATTGCAGACCATGGGTGGGGTGAGCCCAAGAGAGAGACCTTATGAGCTGCCACCAGCAAGGCTATAGTATTGGGACTACCAAAGCCCCCTGAAACTCACATCTCACCACCATGTGCCCCAGATGCCAGGTATGACACTGCAAGACTTAATGTTTATCTTGTTGGGTTTCAGTCTTCCTTTGATCTGATTCTTTTCTATCATTCTCTTCTCCCCTTTTGAAGTGGGAATATTTACCCCTTACCATTGTACCTTAGGATTATATAGCTTGTTTTGAATTTATTTTTTTAAAAGAAATTCACAGCTACAAGTTTGCCTTGAGTCTCCAAAGAGACTTGAAGTTGAACTTTCGAAAAATGCTGGAAGTGTTGAGACTTTGGGGAAAGGATTATTCTGTTTCTGGTTCTATACAAGATAGTTGTATTATGTTAGGTAGAATTATGAACTTACAATTGTCTTTATTTGGAGATTAAGTGTTATTGAAAGAGATGCATTTGGGTGTGAAGTTGACACAAGGTGGAATTGTGACGTTTAATTCTGGTATTTCAACTTCAGTGGATTAAGAAACATTCAACAGATGAGTAAAATATGCTCTTGGGTGTGTTTGGGTGGGTCGTGGAAGCATGACCTTGGGTACTATGTATGGTCCCTTTCAGGTACTGTTCACCTGCTCAGCTTCCAGCTACCATGAACTAAGCTGCTTCTGCCATGATATTTCTGCCTTGGAGCCTGCTGACCATGAATTGTAATCCCCTAACCTGTGAGCCAAATAAACCTCCCCTCCTTTAAACTGTGGCTACTGGGTATTGTTCCAGTAATATGAAAGCTAACGTGTCCACTGAAGTATAATACAGTGTGGGGTATAATGCAATGGGGATGATGCTGCATTTATAATCACCAAGAATCAGTTTGTGCTCTAGCTTTGTTTCTCGGACACTGTAGTTCATTGGGAAATTCAATTAATTCCTTTGAGCATCAGTTTCTTAGTGTAAAACTACTAAGACATTCAATTGCATCTACCACAAAGAATTTTTTGAGGGTTAAGTTAAGTAGTATATGTGATATCTATTTGTAAACTGTAAAGGACCTTAAAAGTTAAGGTACCAGATTTTGGCTTGAAGAATGTTATAATAATCAGTTTTAAGCAAAATGTCTCCATTTTAAAAAGAAATAAAAGTGTAGTTGAAAGTTGGTCCATGGAGAGTTGGTTGCTGGAGGCTCTTCAGTTCTGATGCATTTTAATATGTATTCCTAATGTCCAGCACTGCCACTTCTGTGCCACTTCGTGACAGAAAACAATTTTTAGAGCTTTGCAGGTTTTTGTAATATTATTTCTTTCAAAATAATACTGAAAATTATTACATGTCAGACACTGTGCTAGGTAGGTACTGGGAATATACTGGTGAGCAAAAATGCAGTTTCTAACCTTACAGAGCTTTTATCTGGACAGTGAGAAACCACTCTACATCCCCTGAATGAATGACTATGCAACTCATTAAAATAAGAGAAAAGACTATGAACAAGGGTAAGGTTTGTTTGGACAGTCTTGGGTTTGCTCTTGAGCCATCCATAAGGAGGTGTCAAGTAGGTCATAAGTAGAGCTCTAAAATGGAGATAGAAATTTATGAACCATCTCTATGTAAATGTCTGCAGCACAGGTGTGAACTATTTTTTTTTTAAGGGAGAGTGGTAAGAGGAGATGGTAAAAGTCAAGGACCAAAATGTAATCTTTTGGTGAGCAGGAGATATTTGAGCAAGAGACAGAAAGCCCAGGCTCTATCCAAACCCAAAGGAGTTACAAGAAATGCAGTATTTTATATGCAGTTGACACTCAAATATTTGTTGATCAGTTACTTGAACAACCCATATACTTCTTCCTCATGTATATTAATCGTACCCACAGGAATTATCAGTTCTCCTCATGTAATGCCTCAGGCTCCTGATTCACAATCAAAAAGTTTCTGTCCTACTCATCTAAGCGTGTTTTAAAAAACCATAACAGTCTTATATTCTCACATGTCCAAGAGCCTATTTTCCTATTGTGTATTCTTGGTCATTTCTTTCATAGATGTGAAAATGTTTGAGAATATTTCTTTGTGTAGATAAAGTGAAAAGTCTTGTTTTAAAATTGGAAGCGGATGTTTTTACTGTGGGAGGGATGACTGACAGGGCACCAGAAGTCTGAACTCCCAATCTGGCTCTAAAACATCAGCATGAGCCCCCTTCCTGCCACTTGTCTTTTGTTTTTGAAAATCAGGGCCCATAGCATTTGCTGCAACTGAAGACAACAAAGAAGTTTCACGAAGTTTGTGTATGTGTGAGTAATTTGGTACATTAAGAATGATACAAATCTATCAGCGTTTTCACTCCTGTATGCAGAACTGTATGCACATGTGGACAAGTTGTATACAAGAACGTTCATAGCAGCACTATTGTCAAGAGCCCCAAACTGAAATAGGAAACCAAAGTGCTCATTGTATCATTCAACCTCTGCTACAAATGACCTTGAAACTTAGAAGTTAAAACAACTCATACTTCTGCAGGTCAGCAACCACTTGGAGCTTTATAAAAATCTTTAAAATAGTTTCTCGACTGTAACACACCTGACACTTTAGATGGGGCAATTCTTTGTTGTCCTATTTTATTACACCTAATTTTATTTTATCTGTACCTCATTTTATTCTGCGTTTCTTTTGAAAAGATGTTTAATCTTTAAACAATCCATTTATCTTCTATTTTAGCAGAAAACCCATATGCATAATACAAAATTTTAAAGGTATGAAAGAGTATGCAGCAAAGGCTAAATTTCCCTTTTATCTTTCTCCCAAGATCTTAATTTCCTATTCCAGAAGGCAACCACTGCTATCAATCTTTTGTGTTTTTCTCTAGAGATATTCTATATATAGTCAAGCAATATATGTATTTTTCCATCAATAGCAAAACAGTTCATACACTGCTGAGCATCATAACTACACAGGTATGTGTACTTAGATGTGCACAAATATATGTTTATGTGTATAGAAATATATATTGTTTATACACACATATAAATATAACATTTGAAGATTATTTGTACATTTTCTCAATCAGTAGATGAAAATCTGTCCCTTTTTTATGATTTCCTAGAATTCCATATCAGAAATACGGCACAATGGGGTAAACTGATTTTTTCATGATATTTAGATCATTTCCACTCTGCTGCTATTACAAAGCTTCAGTGACTAGCCCTGTACACACATCTACTGCCCTACATGTTCAGGTGTTTGTTTATCCTGTTTGAATTTCATTACCTTTGGTTTCCTCTTTTTTCCTGCAGTGTCAGTGCTAAGATCAATGTAATTTGAGAAGCAAGAAAAGGTAATAAAGCATCTGCAAAAAATCAAGTGCAATTAACTCAGAAGCAAAACAGAATGATCACACTCATTAAGTTACATACTGTGTCCCCTGGTTCTCAAGCTCCAGATTCCTCATGTAGAAACTGCTAGAGCTGGGTGGGATATCAAATGTTCTTCAGTGCAAAACCCCTCCATGTTTTTTACATGCGAGGACATTGGAATTGTGAGACAGTTATAAATAGGAGAGCTCAGTTAGATTGAAAATCTATGTCATTCAAGTTCTAATTCTATATTCTTTCCAAAACACTGTCAGAGTGTCTTTCCCAGTTCTAATATTTTGAAACTAAGAAAATGATTTAAAATCTAAGTTGACTGTATCCACCTCTACCTTCCAAAATGGTGGCATAACTCATAGGCATGCAGAATTGAATGTCAGCTCCCTTTCCATGGCAAGAAATATAAAGTGAGGGAGATGCTGGAAGAGATATTTCTGACCTTCTGCCAGTGGTATTATTTGGCTCATTTTGTAACAAAATATAGAATGATGATATGTGGAAGTGGCTGCCCTTCTAGGAAGGGATGTTGATAGTTAAACTACACTGCATTGTATTATGAAGGGAATTGGATTTTCAGGGCAACCCTAAGGTGACAATCCCCAAACTGAATAATCAAGAGTCTTTAGAAGGCATGCCTAAATAGCATGGAGGGGTAGCCTACATATTTTAAAAAAGATACATTTTTAAATCTGATATTCAATTTTAAGCTGTTTGGCATTGTTGTGGTATAAACTCAGGCCTTGTTTGTTTAATATTTTTGCTTTTTTTGTGTGTACTTGGGATTGAACCCAGAGCCTTCGTATTGAGCTACACCTCCTATTCTTCTCTTATTTTTTATTTTGAGACAGAGTTCTACTAAGTCACTAAAGCCCAGACTGGGCTCGAACTTGTAATCCTCCTGCGTCAGCCTCCCAGAGTGTTAGGAGTACAGCATATGCCACTCTACCACACTTTAAACTGAAACTTCAGTCAAGTCAGCTTCATATACAAGTATCTTCAGGGAGTGGACACTTTTGATTCATGAAAACCAAGAAAAGAGATCCAAGATCTGTATATGTTAGGCCAGAGCAGAGATTCAAGAACAATGAGAGGAGAGATACCAAGACCTGTGGAAACAGGAACTTAAAACCAGAGGGAAGAAGGTAATGGGAAACTTTCTATCAGAATACGAGTGTACAGGGAGACACTAAAAGTAAAGGCAGTGTTACTTTTATTTAGTGAGTAGAGGGAGTCAATGGGGAATCATTTAAGAATGTTTTGATTCATGTAATAGAAGAAACAACTAACACTTTTACATTAAAACTTTATGTAAAAAGAAGACCAAGGGCAGAAATTCTAAGATTATTTCTTCAGCTGTACCAGGTGGGGGCACTGGGCTGGCATCATGCAAGTCTCCTGACATGTTGTCCCTCGAGTTCACAGGATGGCTGCATAGTTCTGTGCAAACCAGTCTTTAAACTATGTTAAAAGCCAGGGTAGGAAGATAGGAAAGGGAAAAAAGTGTTCTCCTTGCAGAGGAGAACGACTCCTCCCCAGGACCCCTCAGGAGCCCTTACCTCTCTTCAGTCAGATCTGATCCTCACCTCATCCTTTGCTGCAAGAGCAGGGGAGGGGCTGAGAAGCAAGTACGCTTGTCCTTCACTTAATTGGTTTATTCTTGAAAGCCTTGCCATGAAGTAGAAAGCTGTTAATTTTTAAATTCTATTAATTTTAATGGAAAAACTTATAATGCATTCTGTCTCTATGCAAGATATTCAAACCATTTTCACTGATAAGAGAATACATCAAGAGAGTAGGGAAAATAAATTTATACAAGAAGTTAAGAACAATCTGAAGTAAATAAGTACAGTTTGTACGCAGAATGTAATATAATGAGGAAAATAGTATAATTGGGATGGTGGAGGACAGGGTAAGGGATTGGTTTTTGAAATGTGAATTCTCTTATCTATATTACTTGGTTCCCTAACTTTTAAACTTTGGGGATGGGGTTCGTGGTTATTTGTGCTTCAACTATACTTAAATATCAATGTATAGCCTAGAAATCAAATGTAGATACTACCTCTTCATCCCCTTCATTTGGTATCTGTATGCAAAGCAGAACATTTGGGGCTCATTCAAACATGATGCTCAATTCAAATTTGTGCCATATGATATGCTCTGACTAGTAAATGTATATTGAGCAAAATTGATAGTGTGACATAACCTGAAACTGAAATGACACCATATCGCTTCTTACTGCATATTTGTATGTCTTGGTAATAAAAAAGTCAATCTACTGGGAAAAAAGTAGTCATTGCTCAAAAGAAAAGTGGTACAACTTTTCAAGAGTGATTATGATAAAAAGTCATTAGCTGAATAGTCATTATATGAGTTAAATCTGTACCTCGAGCGGGGGAGTGGAATCATTTCGATTGTTTGATTGGTTTCTGATTAATCATGGTCACACTTTGAGCCTGGGCACAGTGTCAATTGAAGCCAAGTCAGTCTCTTCTCCCAGAGAAGGGGAGGCCACTAAGCATGTTTTCCGCAAGATATCTGTTCCCTTCCAGATTGCTTGGAAAATGTGCATCATGCCAGAAGCTAACTGGGGGTGGTAGTGGTAAAAGAACATATATAATTTTAATCACAGAATTAACAGGTCATTGTAGTTCTTCTAAATACTGCTCTGGCAAGTAATTGGTGTACAGGTGCTGGTGCAAAAAGTCCTTGGTGTCTGAGAGACAGGTACCAGCCACTCTCCCCACTGCAGAAAGTGGAGGGAGTATTGGCATCGAAAGTAAAGATCTACTTGCATAATTGTCCCTTTTGCTATCCAATGCAGCATACCCTGTTCTCTCACCAGGCTTGGTAAAGTCTCCAGTGACCATCTCTTGGTGCCATCATGGGTATGAACCATAGCTCAAATAACTTTCTAGACAATCAAACTTGGAACTTTCCTTGGACTTGCTGACATTGAAATTGAACTATGAATTCAGAGACCTTTTACTGAACATCTGTTATAGGTTAGGCACCTTGCTCAGTTTTGTGGAAAATTTAGTTAAATCAGACATGACCTTTCCCCCAAAGAGCCTATAGTCTAATAAAAGAAATAAGACACAAGTAACAATTTCAAAACAAGGTAGTATCTATGCCACAAAAGTGGGACACATAGATGTTTCTGGGTTATTTAATAATACCTATGAAAATTTCATATCCTTTGACATAGTAATTGATACCTATGATAGGGACTCCTTGGACTCTCTGAAAATCTACACGTGTATTTCAGGTGAATTCCCTCAAAGTATATGAACTATGTTTATATGTATGATTGCATTATCTTTGAGAGTGAATCCTTAAGTTTTGAAATTCTTAAATAAAAACATTGATTAATTCACTACAGTACTCCCACTTCTAGAAACCTATTTTAAGAAAATGATCAGACATGTAGACAAAGATTTATATAAGGATGTTTATCTTAGAACTATGTATAATAGAATAAAACTGGAAACAACCCAAATATCAAAAAACTGAGAATTAATTATAGTATAGCTACACAATGGAATTTACATCTATGTTGAAATGAGTCATCAAAAAATTGACAACAGGAAAATATTCTCATGATATAATGCTAAGCAAAAAAACTGTATCCATGGTATTGTATGCTCTCAATTACGCTGAAAATTTATCAGAGTCTAAGGGGATAATATAAGAAAATGTTAACAATGATTATCTTGGTGTTGAGGGGTTGAGAGTGAGTTTTTCTTTAATCTTTTCCATATTTCTTAACTTTTCTACAGTAAACACGGATCACTTCACAAACGAGAACAATTACAATTGTGAGAACTAGTAGAGAGAAAATACCATGACAGTGCTCCAGTGAGATGTTTTTTATTTGAGAACGCAGAGCAGCCTCTTAGATGAGGTGGCTTGTAAGCATAGCTTCAAATCATGGCCAAAGTCCTGACCTCCAGAAGTGACTGAGAGAGGGCAGTGGGGGTTGGGGGAAGGTGTGCGTGAAGATGTTGAGTGCTGAAGGGGGGGCGCTCCATGTGGAAGTTGAGATGTGGCAGTGACCTCAACTGTTCTTTCCCGCAGTCCTAGTACAGTAAGGACTGGCCCCTTTCTTGCAAGCAGCAGTTTTAAAGTGTGGGCCAAATCCTAGGGCCTCTTAAGGCCCCTGAGATGTGTTCTGTGTGGTCCAGAGACTCGTCCCATTCTGTAATAGGGAGTTCAACACGGGGTGACACTGGATAAATTATGGGAGGGTAGGAGTAATCAAAAGTTAGGCGGACGGACTTTTTTTGGGGCGGAGATTAGCCAAAAATTCTGAGAGTGGGATTGTGAGACTTAAGAAAGAAGGGTGAGAAAACAAAAAAATATGTATTGCTTTGTGACTTAAATTGTTTTGAAGCCAGATGTCTTAGTGTGAAGCTTTTTTAATCCCTTACATACCCAGAGGAAAACAAAAGCTAGTAACAGATTGATTAATGCCATATGGTGTAAGATTGCACTGCATAATGTTTATTAGTACAATTTACTATTCTAGATTAGCTTTAACAAGACAATAACTTTTAAGGAACTGATTATGTGTTTTGGCCCATTAATTTATTTGAGGAATAATACTAAAAAAATTAACTTTAAAAGGGAAAAAGTAGTTATTTGTATAAAAGAACTATTTTATATCAGAGGAAAAATATTAGAAATCCACAAGCATAAAAACTCAAGGTTGCTTAAGTATACTAAATGAAACATGTATTATTATCACAAAATTATTAACTTATAGGTTTAACATTACTGCAGACACCTAAGACCATTAGTGGAAACTTAATGCAATTCTTGCAACTTTCCAATTCCTTAAAAGATAAGGACAGTTTTTCCTGACCTTCATTTCCTAAGTTCTTCCAAAGGTTTTGTAAACAGTTAATTTTCTACATTAAAACATTTTCTTCTTGAAATACCAGTATTTTCTGATTTCCTGAATCCCTTTGTTTTCCATTATAAAATAGATTAAACAAATGAAATATAAGTTCAACTACCATGTTCCTCTAAAATAAATATATTTTAAAATATATTATGTACAGCATTTCTATCCAGAAAAATTGCACAATCCTTCTTGTAAACATCATCGTTGTTTTTGTCATCTCTAGTATGTCTCGTTACACAGAACAATCTATAGGAGTAAACCAATAGACGATGTAAAAGTAAAAAGGTAAAAAGAAAATCTTATCACTTCTAAATACTTTTTTAGCTTGAAAATATAATGAGTGTGTGTATTATAGTGGAGCACATGGGTCAGTTTATAAAGTGGTGTGAAAACTTCCTATCAAATGAGTCAAAATTAGGGCTATTATTTATTTGACTAGACATAATCAATATTGTTTTGGAAAAAAATGTGCTGAGATCCTGTACTAACAGAATAGTTATCAAAGGAAAATAGCATGTATATGCCTATATATAACTTCAATCAATCAATCTATCTGTTATCTATCTATTTATCTGTCTATTGTCTATCTGTCTGTTTATTATTTATTTATATCTATCTATCTCTTGTAAAGACTTTCTCTGCTGGCTTTATCCTCTTTTGATGACTTTGGTAAGCCTGAGAATCCTTTTGTACTGATAAACTTGAGCCTGCCTAAAATGTGTGACTCAATTACCCACATTGTCCCAAGCACTAGCCAGCACCAACCCCCAAACATGTAAGTGATACCACCCTAGATCAAACCTGGAATTATGCATACCTGTGGCTGTATGCATAATTCCAGGTGAGACCAGTAAAAAAGCCATTCAATGGACCCCAGACCAAATTGCTAACTCACAGACTCATAAGCCAATAAAATGTTGTTTTAAGTCACTGTTTTGGAATGATAAAAATTAGGCCACCTTTAAAGTTGTGAGCCTGGGCCAGAAATGGGGGTTTCATTCTCTGCCTTCTTCTTATCATGTAAAATAATAAACAAAAATAGAAAACTATGATGAAGGTATCCAACTGCAATAATGACCTCTGCTTTAGAGAAAAAGAAACAAGAAAGGAATGTTGAAGACTCCTTTTCCTTCCTTACTAATTAAAAATTTTGACAAATGGGTACCTCGTCATCCAATTACCATTAAAACTCAGTGAGGTGAAAATGACTTGGATTCACTGAGAAATTTAAGAAAACTGACATGAACCATAGTCTGCATTCTCTCTTCATCAAGACTATCACAGTTTTGCTTGAGAATAGTCCATCCATGGACCTTGCCATGAATTCCTGGAGTTTGCTCCCACTCTACTTTCTTCAAGTTTAGCTGTCATTGGGTGCGCGATAGGTCAGGATCATGAAATAGTTTTGTTTTGTTCTCTGAGTTGTGTTTCTCTGCCAATAATGAGTCAGGTGGAGACAAAATAGAAAAGAAACACACCCTGTGGAAATATTATTCCCCTCTCCCAAAACAATCCTCCCCTCCCCATCACGCAGCTTTTTCACCAGCCCATCTTGAGAATTACATAGCAAAAGACTGAAAAAATATCTGACTTTTATAACCCAATGGTCACTGTTTTGGAGTGAACACAGCAGTCTTCCACGTGAGAATCTAGTCATCTTGTGTTATTCAGAAAAGGAAGGGAACTACGCGAGGTGCCAGGTGAGAGGGAGGGGCATAGCTTCCTCCCACCAGGGTGTGGTTCTGTTCCATTTTTACATGGTCATCAGTGTGAGATCCACGGTCAAGGCTGATACGTTTAATTTTTTTTTCTTCTCTAACCACACCATTTCTTATTCTTCTAGAAGACAGGAACTTAAGGCTTTATTCTGAATTCTTCAAGGTTGTTTAGTATTGGCTTAACTCCATAGCAAGAGTGAAAAAGCCCGTGGTAGGACCTAGAGGCTGAGAACCGGCTCAGGAATGTGTTTCAGAGTGAACTACCATTTATGGCACCCAATAAGTAACTGGACTCAAAAATATGTTTTTTTTTTCACTCCACTACTTCGTTGAACGGATTCCGAAATGTATCTAAAGCTCAATTTGTCCTTGGAGATACAGGTTAAGGAATCAGTGAAATGTACACAGGAAGTGGGTAGATTTATTTCAAGATGTTCACCTCGTGAAGGATTGCCCTTGCAAAGGAACCTCGCTATGGATTAAAGAGCCAGCGATAAGGTTGGGAATGAGCTTGCACAATGATAAGATGGGAACATGAAATGGCCTTGGACATTGCTCATATCCTTGCTTGAAATTCTGACACAGCTCTTGTGTAAGTATTTAATTCTTACTATGCCTGTATTTTATACTTCTGTGGAAGTTGTGGAAATGCAGTCAGTGTGGTTCTCTGGATCCACCATATTACTGAGTACAGTGTAAGCTAGACGGCAAACTGTGTAAAGGCAGATAGTAATATTTTTCATTCTTACTGCAATATCTTTAGTACCTAGGAGAGTATCTGGCACGTGGTAGTACTCAATAAATATAGAATGAATGGATGAAGGAATGAATATGGCTCCAGAAGTCTTGTAACAACTGTTGAATTGAAAAGTGAACTGACAAATAAATGTATGAGAATGGATAGAGTCTCAAAATCTGGTGCAGGTATGCATGAAGAGCCCAGGGTTATACATGTGACTGGAATACAGTTTGCAGGAAGAAGGGCTACTAAATGCATACCTATGTTGCAGCTTTCATTTCCAGAAGCAGATGGTTTTTGCTGCCTTGATTTTCACTGCGTTCTGCCTCTTATACACCTGGTTATTAAACATTGCTTCATCAATTTTCAATTCATTCCACTTTTTGTTCAGCTTCTATGCTTTAGGGTTTCATTTCCCACTAATGGAGTTTGCTGTCTCTCGGCTCAATGTGACACTACTTGCAAGACCTTAGATCAGTTTCCATGGTTACTTCTTCTGGAATTCTCCCTTTGGAAACCTTGTGTTCTTTCTTTTCCTTTAACTTCCATTGCAGCAATTCAAATATACACCCTAGGATTCTCTGAGAGTGTTAACACTCCCTAAAACACTTCAAACCTCTGAGAAGAAAAATCAAGGACTTTACATTCCTTTTCTTATGTAATATGTGGAATGGGCACAGATGACTTGAGGCTGAAACTCTCTGAAGGAGAGAGTTCCAGAAATTTCCCACACACAAATCTCCCCAGATTACCAAAGCCACAATCTTCTTATTCCAACTGGATTCATATCACAAAAATGGGCATTGACATCAACATCAAAGCTTTTCCTTTTTCTTTTTCTTTCCTCTTGTTTTTAATGAATCCTCATGCTAAACTTATTACTGTTGTCTTTTGCCTTGTAGTGCCTTAAATATTAGTGACTGGGAAGAGGATTCAGAAAAGGGTAAGGCTGGTGGAAACTGGCGGTGAAGATGGTTTTCTTTCAGAGGAACCTCAAAACTGAACAGATTTCTGATTTAATTGACTATAAAATCTTTCACATTTTTTCTCTGGGATTATTATCTAAGGTCTAAATAATGAGAACCTTCTAGGAATTCATGTTTCTATCTCACGTAGGGTACACCTGTGGCTTCCAAGTGGACTTAAAATTAATTTACTAGCTATGTAGTCAGTAATACAACCCCCCAACCTCAGGGGAGCACCTCCCCCTTTATGGTTCACCTCCACCTGTCTATCCAGTCTTGTCTCTAAGCCCTCATTTCTCCTGTACAACCCCTTATTTTTTCTTTAGTTCTTGGCAGTCTCTTTCCAGCTTCCAAAGGTTCAGCCAGTGAAAATAGAAGCCATGTGTGTTCTTTCCTGTGAAGGTCAATGTACTTGGCTCTGGAAAGGAGATAAGGCGGTCAAGGCTTGTCACTGGACTTTACTGTTTTTGCCTAAACTCCAGGAGACTGCACTGGATCTCCTTGTGGATTTTTCTGCCTTTCTAGTGCAATGGCAAGCAGAAACACCAAAACAACATTCAAGATTGGGAGGCTGATTTATTTTATGTCAGTGGGCACTGATTGTGGTTATTCCCAAAGTATCAGGCCCCAATTTCTGGTGGTCTATGTCCTATATGGGAAAAGCCAGCAGGAAATAAAGAGTCAGAATGGCTTGTTAATTGGGAATTGGTTTTTACAATGTGCATTATAGTGACCAGCTATGCATCACAGTGACCAGTCATTTCTAGGAGACAGAAGCAACTTGGACTGGAACAGGAACTATTAGCTGGGCAACTAAGAAACTGAAATATATTAACTGGAGAGGGGGGCGGCATTTTTTGTTACACTGCCCTCCTCTTTTAATTTTCCTGGCAAATCTTTGCCAGGCATAGTATATGTGATTTTTTGAGATAAGACCCAACTAGAAGCAGTAACATTAGGGTTGTCAGTGATCTTAGGATGGGTCTTAGCCAAGCTTCCCAAGATTGTTTTATTACAGTGTTTTTTTAAAAAAGTTGTTTTTAAGAAAAGACATAATTTAGACCTGTCTGTCCTATAACATTATTTTGGCAAGAGAGTGAGGGAGTTAATCTGATTTAGCAGAGTGTTTAATGTGTCTTGGATGCTTATTATATCTTGGCTAAGTGTTTGATTGACTGTTTTATTTTCTTGGGGCAACTGTTTATAGAGTTTGTGGGAAAAAAAAACCAGCTAGTAGGGGATGAGGAAGCAAGGGCTGGGGTAAGCAATCTGAAAAGACATAAAAATCAAGGGGAATAGGTATGGAGCAATTCTGTGTCCTTAGGCTTCAGTCATGCATGGACTGGTCAGCATCCAGAATGACCAGAGCAGGGCTTTGAGTGTGTCACTTTTTTGGAGTGACCTGTCTGGTTCAGGTAAATTTTTTCAGTGGATTTAAGTCTGGTTTTCTGAAACTTGTAGAGGTAATTAATACATACCTGGGTTATATGTGTGTTTAGGAGTGCCTACAGGTATGGCTGATTTTTTAGCTAAACTTTTGTGGAGCTGGTTATAAGCTGTAGGGTTATATTTCTTGTGGCCTGTATGCTGTATGTTAATATTAGGCTGTACCTAAGGATGATTTTTATAGCAGGATCCTATAAACTTGGTAGGGAATGGGAGATTGAGACCAGTGACACAGATGCTAAAGCCTGAGCTGGCTGCAGGGGTATGGGTGCCAGCATTGTGGCTTAAGCTTGCAGAACATATATACATATGGTGGGGTCAGGTCTGGCTCTGATTAAGATGGATTTTTCAGGAGTACCAGATAAAGATTTTTTTTTGGCTGGGGTCAATGTTTCAGTTAATCAGATCCCTGGAAGGGGCTTAGGCCTCTGGACTGGATTATTTTGAGTACAGGTTTGGCTGTGATCAGAGCATATTTAGTCAGTTGGACTTATTTCTAACAGAGCTACTTCCATTCATAAACAGCATCTGTCAGGAGGTTAGAACAGTTCATCAGTCAGTGCCAGGCAGTCTTGACACTGGGTGAGGTCCAGCACAGCATGTGGCACCTGGACAGTTAGGTCTTGACCTAAGGTGAGCTTGTCGACATTCTTGATTAGAAAGACAGTGGCTATTAGAGCATGAAAGCAAAGGGGTGGGGGAAGCAGCCTTTAGTGACAGGATCCAAGTATTTGCACAGGTAAGTCACTGCGCACTTTCAGGGGCTAACAGTTTGAGTAAGCATCAGTGTTTTTGTGAATTTAAGGATCCAGATTTTATAGAAACCAGCAGTTTCATGAAATTTGTGGAGTTTCTTTTTTGTAACTAATTTTTGCCAGATATTGCAGCAGGGTTTTTGTGTCTTTTTAGCAGATAGCTTGGGTGTCATTTTGGGATACTAGCAAGGTCAGCTGTAAGGGCTTTTTCAAAGAAGGTAAACAAGGTTTTGAACCTCTGGGAGGTTGAGTCTAGGCCAGTTGCTAAGAGAGGCTAGCTGACAGGAGCCAATCAAAGGCAGAAGAAGGCATTCTTAGGTTCAGGCAGTGTACCAGCAGGCTGTGGGTGACAGAAGACTGAGGCGATATATATGGAGGGCAACCATGGTGGCATTGGCAGCTTGGAGATCTTGAACTGGCTTTACAGGCAGGAGAGGTGTATTTTAGCAGTTTGACAGTTTATAGACATTTTGCAGTTTTGCAGTTTTTTTCCCCTTGGGGAGACCATGACAGGTAGGGCTTCCCCAAAGATACTGGGAGAGTTTTTAACCCCTTATGGCAATTGAGTTCAAGTGAGCTGGCCTTTTGTCTTAGGATTTTCCCAGTTGAAGAGGTTTATGGGAGCAACTTGCAAGCAGAGGAAGGCATTGTTAAAATCTAGAGCAGTCCAAAAAGGGTGTACGGGTTAGAAACCACAGAGTGCAAGGTGATGGCTATGTTATTGATGACATGGAGATCTTGCCTAAGGTGATGAACAGTCTGTCAGGCTGATACACGACTGGATGTCTGTTTGTGCTTCCAATGATATCTAACAGCAATGCGGGAAGGAGCTGCAGTGAGGCATCATGGTTGATGGCCAAGCCTGGAGGCAAATCCTTAGTTTACACCTCTGGGAAGAGAGTTTTCAGAATTTTAGGATTGTGATTATCTGTCTCAGGCTGATGCGGATATCATCTTCCTCTTGGGGAACAGTCAGAGTTGAAAGTGCAGGGTTAAACAAGAGGGAGGCTGACAGGCTTGGTGGAAAGGAAATGGTCACTTTTAACTTGAAGAGAAGGTTTTTTCCAGAAGAGGTGTGGGGACCGTCTTCACAGGAGATGTCCTTCCAGACTGCAAGTTTGTGCCTGGCAGAAAGGGTGAGAGGCAAGAGTTCTGGTTGCCCCGTTGATGGTACTATAGGCTCCTGGTGGCCCAGCTGAAGAAAGAAGCCCAGTCTGACCTAGTCTGAGCCCATCAGACTGATGAAAGGCTTGTCATTTGATCCAGGTTGAAGCTTTTCAGAATATTTATTTATTTATTTTTGTGTCTATAGTTTTTATAACTTATAGCCAGGGAGTATGTTTGTTTATTTGACTGGATTTTAAAAATAGGCATCAGGTGCTTTTTAAGCAGGTTTTTGGGAACAGTAATTAATGAGTTTTTGCCCTCCTGTTTGATGTCTTTGAGAAGTGTTTGACTGGGTTGTTTTTAGGCAGGACAACCTTTGGAAAAGCCATGGCAACTTATTTGTCAAGGCTGACAGTCCAATTTTACCTTAGTGAAAGTGTGGACATTTTTGTGTTGAATAGATTTAGAAAGAATTTCAGACAGTCATGTTGGGTGGCTGTTAAATGATGCCATCTGACCAAGATAGGTGTAACTGTGAAGCAGAAGGTTTTTTTGGAGGGGAAGCTCTATGGCCAAATGCAGGCAATGGGAAGTTTGAACCAATTTAATTGGCTGGAAGTAGGAATGGGAGGGGGGTGAAACTGTTGGCAGCAATTGCAGCAGCTGACAAGGGTGCCAAGGCAGGATTTTCAGGAAGAATGGGCCTTTTACTCCTTTCCTCTTTTTTTGAGATGCAGGGAGGAGTTTTGTTTTAGTTTTAATTTCATAAAATCTCTTTATTCTGCAGTCAGGGACTATGTGTTTTAACTAACTAGTTTCCATTTCTGGCTCCCTATGTGTGTGTTGTGTACCTTTGAACCATCACAACAGAAAAAGAGCGGGTGCCCTTAGAGATAGAGAGAGAGACCATTTAGATGCCTGCCTGGTTGTGCCCCGAGTGGGGACTTAGGTGCAATTTAGCTAAGGAAGATGTGAGGTCTCCATTATGCTGTTTGTTGATTGCCATGGAACAATAGGTGAGGGTGCAATCAGCCACCATGACCAGTGCTTTCCCACCTTGGTGCACAGATGGAGCAGCCTATTGCTTACATTGTCCATTCCATTTATTTACACATTCATCTAGCAGGCATTTAGAGCTTAAATATTTAGACCCCCTTCTCTTGAAGGTGTCCTGACTAATGGGAGTTGATTAGACTTCCCCTTATGCTTGAGCTGAGCAGGACTGATAGATGGACTAACTGGGGTGCACCCAGGGGTCTTACAGGAATCAGGCAGGCAAGCAGACTGACAGACAGATTGCATCCTCCTCCCTTTGGGGTCTGATATTAGCTGCTTGAGCAGGGAGCCAGGAATCCACCTTCAGACCTCTGAGAGGACTTGAGAAATCTCTAGGATGTACCTTCCTGTTGGGACCTGGAGAAGTCCTGTTGCATCCACAAGGGCCATGACTGGTGACCAAAGAAGTTGGCACAGTCAGTTTTCCCAGCCAATGCACCAGATGCAAGGGCGAGCAGAAACACCAAAACAACACTCAAGATTTGGATGTGGATTTATTTTGTGTTGAGAGACACTGATTGGGATTACTCCTAAAATATTAGGCCATAATCTCTGGTGGTCTAGGGCTCATATAGGATAAGCATGCAGGAAGTACAGAGGAAGAATGGCTTGTTAATTGGGGATTGGTTTGTACAATGCGCATTTTAGTGACCAGCTATGCATCACAGTGACCTGCCATTTTTAAGAGACAGAAGCAATTGGAACTGGAACTATTACCTGGGAAACTAAGAAACTAAAGTATACTGACTGGGGGGGGGCATTTTTTGTTACATTAGATCTTTACAGTTTTGCCAATCCCCATTCAAGGCTTGTCCTGGTAGGACGGGCCCATACTTAGGCCACTTGGGAGTCCTCAGAGAGCAGTATCAGCAGTGAGATTCTTGTCTGGTAGCATTTTGGTAGGCATCATAATGTAGCTGCAAGAAGTGTAGGCTCTGAAGCCAGACTATCTGGGCTCATAGAGTTACATCCTTGCTTACTAAGTAATCTTGAGCAAGTTGCTTAAACTGTGTGTGTCTTTGTTTCAACATCTATAAATTGGAAATGACTATAATAATCATGTCTGACTGTACTGAGTATCAAATCAGTTAATCTTGTAAAGCACTCAGAATACTGTGTGACACATAGTAAAACCCCTCAAATGTTTTCCAGTGTAATTATCCACATCAAAGCTTCTTTTCTTAGTGGGATGAGTACTGACCTAAGTCCTGGTTCTGCTGATTTGGAACTGTGTAATCTTAGAGCAACTCACATGTTACAGCTTCTCTGCTGTTCCCATCATTCATGACCACAGCTGAAACTGAACTTTAGTTTCTCCAGGATAGTGAAGAAGGTTAAATTGTCTTGTGGGCATGCAAGCCCCTGACAGTTAACAATGGTATGTTTCCTTCTTGCTTTCTGTAATCAAGTCTGGATGATATTTGG
The DNA here is from genome assembly GCA_004363535.1 of Dasyprocta punctata. Lineage (NCBI taxonomy): Eukaryota > Metazoa > Chordata > Mammalia > Rodentia > Dasyproctidae > Dasyprocta > Dasyprocta punctata. Next base: position 61,435 of record RJWM01002960.1, on the reverse strand, counting down.
CATCTCTTTTTTCCCCTCTTTTCTTCTTTGATTCCTTTCCCCCTTCTCTGATAATTTTTGCTGTCTTCATATTTCTTAAAACTCTTAATATTTTAAAACTTGTTTGGCCAAATTATGCTAAACATGGGAGAAAAACAAGGGCCATGTAGTTCTTTAAAAATTTTGTTTAGCTTCCATCTCCCAGGCCTTCCCTCCTTTGGCGGGAAATAGAGTGGCTGGAAAGAGGAGCCCTGTAGATTTTGTCTTTCTAGTCCTGGGTAACTCCTGCTAGGCCAGGGTCAGTGACCATGCCGTGCAGGGATCTTGTTTCTTCTCTGTTCTCTAGCCATCTATGTTGCTCATCTGGCTTGCTAACCACTACCTCAAGAAATGCTCCTGAGCCTTCCAACGGTCCAGAGCCATTACAGCTATAAAATTACAGCTCCTCTTCTTTCGCTGCTCCATATGGCCACAACTGACACTGGCTCTTATAAAGAACAGCCATTCTCTCCCCTCTTATATCAATTAGCTTTTACTGCATACCACTCCAAAACTTGATGACTTAAGCTACTTGCTTTGCTTGCAAGGTTGCCAGTGGAAGATAGGTTTAGTTGGGTGGTTGAACTGTTGTCTCAGCTGGACTCACTCATGTGCCCACAGTCAGCTGCCACCCAGATCCATGACTCTGCATCTACAGAGGAGGTGGCTGCAGGTGGGATGGTGGGGAGTGACTGGATCATGTATTTCTAATTACTTATTAGGCTGGTCCAATTGGGCAGGTTTCTTCATATGAAGGGAGTGGTAGGGGCTTCAGGAGCAGTAGCTGAGGGAACACCCTAAAATGTATTTTCAAGTCTCTGCCTCTATTACAATCACTACTGTTCCTTCTGCTAGAGCAAGTCATACAACCAAGCTCAGGCTCAGTATGGAAGAGGACTCTTCAAGGGCTGGATACAGAGAGACAACTGCTTAAACAGTCTACCACACTCCCTGAGAATGCAAGACCCTGAATCTAGCTCCCAACTCTTCTTTACACATTTTTCCCATAGAGCCAAAGGTCTTGTGAAAATAAAAACATCTGGTATAATAGCTCAGAATTTACAAATTGAATATGAGCATTGGTTCCTCAAAATACTATGTTTGCTTTTCATCGATTGCCTTTGAATATAAGTATATGCTGCTTTAGGAATATTCAGGTTCTGAAAACAACTACATTAGCAGTGGCACGTAACTCCTTTGATTTGTTTTGGTGGGGGAAGAGTGATTACAAACTCCTTTCAGAATCTGAAGAAGGCTTAGTGTCTTTTCCTAAGAGAAATCCACAGTTACGTATGGAGACAGTATGTTGCTTATAATTCCATGGGATTCACAGGTTCTCTGAAGTCAAGCAACAGTTTAAGGAATCTTTCATCAGAGGGAGAATATATCCTTTTATAAAAGAATTCCTTTGAACCTAAACAAATTTGTCATACGCTTGCTTATTGCTTAAAGTGATTTATAAACTACCGCTACCTCAAACACTTCCAAAAACATTAAGTTGTGTTATCTTGTTCTTCAGTGTAGGAAAAACTCAATTTTCACTGGACTTTTCAGGAATGTCATTAATTAAAGGCAAAATGGACTTATTTATGTGTGCTCCAGTGTCTGTCCATATTGTTTTGTATGAATATTGCATATATCATGATGCTAATAGTAGAAAACATGGCAAAGGCCAGTGAAAATATTTGAGCCACCATGAACACTTGTGGGGTTGAAGATATAGTCCAGTGGCAAAACACTTGCTAGCATGTGTGAGGTCCTGAATTTGATTCTTAGCATGGGGGAAGTGGTGTTTGTAAGCAGATCATCTGTGCATTAAAATTGAATGTCTTGGTTCACAGACACTTATATTTGCAAACATTTTGGTTCGCAAATAAGTGTTTCACAAAATTTTGCTTCCATTGGCAAACTTCTCATTGGGTGACAAACGACTACATCCATCTCCCTCACAAACATAAATGCAGCCATCTTTCCCCAAATCATAAAATAAATTAAATTTATAAACTGAGGTACCACTGTATTCAATAAAGAAAAAAACTAATGCAAAGTCTAAGGACTTTATCGTATCATTTAAGAGTGCTTTTGGTTGCAAGTAGCAGATGACCCAACTAAAATGGGCTTAAATAATGAGCCTGGTTATAGGGTGGAATAAGTGGCTTATGAACACAGTGAACCTGGTGCTACTTCTTTAATTCTCTCTTGTATTGCCCCATGTTTTCAGGATGATTATGGTAATTCTAGATGTTACACACAGGTGACAATATCCAGAGGCAGAAGGAAAAAAGAACCCTTTTACTGAGCAAGGCAGCTCTTTTCAGAGACCTCCACTGAACATTCTTTAGTTCTAATTGGCTAGAATCTGACAGTATATAAGTCAGTCATTTGCAAGGGAAAGTCTAGCACCCTGATTAGCTTTGGTCAACAAAGATGTCCTCCCTGGGTCTGAAGAGATGCTTAGCTACCTTTGAAGGACAAGGCTTGTCCTTGAAAGGAGGGACACAACAGTGTGTTCACAGCAAGAAGGAGATAGAATGGCCTTTGGCTGGGCATTCACAGATTCCCTATGGAGCAAGAGAGCAGGGAAAGTTTTTGCTAACATAAGTCATAGGAGAAGTGGCTTCTGAAATATCTCAAAGGCTGATTCCTTAACAGTTGTGGGTGACATAAATGGGGAAACTAAAAACAATGTCTTAAAAGTGAGGAAGCTGAGCAAAAGACCATGTGTCAAAGAGGGTAGTAATCTAGACTGGGGGGAGAAGGTGAATGCAGTGTAAAGGGGCATAGTGATGGAATAAGAACATGATTATGGAGAAAGAGAATGGCAAGTGCTACACATGTACTCAGAAAAATGACCTAGGGGAAACTTTGAAGGGGTATGTGATGGGGAAGGGAGAGAGTGGGGCCAGCATATTGAGGAGCTCCTCTGAGTCTGGCGTAGGCTAGCTGCTTAGAACAGATGCTGTGATGCCCTACTTGTAGCCTAAGGTCCTTTCAGGATGCTCTGGCCCACTTTCAGCTGCTAGCGTTGGCATATGTATGCCTGAAGGCTCATCCCCGACCCTTCTCACCTGCCTCATGGCAGGAAGGTGGAAGAATTAACATGCCCCCGGAGTACTGCTCAATTAATGACTCCTGAGACTTGGGGTATAAATACCACAGTTGTTTAACTCTTGTTTGGGCTAATTCTGAGTTGGAGATTTGACTCTGTTTCCCAAAGTTTTTCCTGCAGGATGAAACCAGTTGCTCATGGTGGCAGTAGTTTAACAATTCACTCACAGTTGCCTGTCCTCTCTTCTCTGCTTGGCTTCACCCACTTCCCTACCAGTCTTCTCCACAACACCTAAATAAACTAGTTGCACCAAAAGCCTGGTCCCATGGTCTTCTTTACACACATTATTTTATCCAACAACCACAGTGACCCTAAGGTAGTAGGCATTACAAATGCAAGTTGATAGATAGATTCAGGCAAGGAGGTTGCTATGATTTTGCATGATTTGAGTATGTTCACCAAAAGTTCATGTGTTGGAATCTTGGGCTCCAGTGTAACAATGTTGGGAGGTGGAAGTCTTAAGAAGTGAATCCTAGTGGGAGGTGGTTAGGTCAATGGGAGATGCTGCTCACAGGGATTCATAGCATTCTTGTGGGACCCTCGTTACTTTTCATGACAGCTAGTTGTTATAAAAGGGCAAGACTGGTCCCTTTCTGCTTTCTGACTTCATGTAATGCCGTGTCATCTTTCCTCATGTGCATTCCCACCATGATGCCATCTGCCATGGTATAGCTAGGAGGCCATCATGAGAGCTGGTGCCATACTGTTTAGATTTTTGGCTTCCCAAACTGTGAGCTACATAAATCTATTTTCTTTATGTTACCCAATTCCAGATATTTTGTAACAGAAATGGAAAATAGACTAATACATAGGTCAAGGACCTTCTCAAATTCATTTAATTGGTAAATAGCAGATTCCAGATTGAAATCCGGGTTTGTTTGGTGAAAGCCTGTGACCTTTTTCCAACAATAATTTGTGTCTTGGTAATATTGAATAAGACATCAATGCAAAGACTGGAGGACCTGGGCAAAGCCAAGAACTGTGGTGCTTTGTCTACCATATATCAACTACCTGTCTCAAGCAGCAGTTGGTTGCTTTAAGATTTCCATCCATCAGACCTTTCCAGACTGAAGCTTAAAAATATGATGCAGTATATCTGCTTGTGAGTGTGATGAGATGAAGCAGACCAAAGACCACAGTCACCCAGAGTGAATCAGAAGATACATAGGAAAACATGAATGCTGATATCATTTTATGGTCCGAAACAGAACTGGTATGAGGACTCAAAGTCTGACTGACCACTGCCCAGATACCTGGCTACATGGAAGAACTTTCAAGGAAGGAATTTGACATGCGGTTCGCTTCATACATAGCAGAGCTATTGAGACAATATGATGAATGAATTAGGAGATGGATTTTGGAGTCAAACATGCCAGGGCCAGAATCTTATTTTGGCAGTGTGCTGGTAACTTCATTTCTCAAGAGCCTGAATCCTTGTTTCCTTCCAGAGAGTATTTTCTGCCACTGTGGAAGCCTGTTTGGTCACAAGTAAGCACAACTAACAAACATTCTGTGAGTTAACACTGCTAGGAAAACTGTCCACCAGTGAGGAATGGGAGCGAATGGAAAAATGATGCACTTTCTCCACTCACCAGTGGGGTGATTCGGAGGCATGTTCCACATAGTTCCCCAAAAGGTCCCAGCTGAATTGAGCCTCAGTTGCCCAGAATTGTAACGCACTGAGTAGTGCCCTCATTTATTGGTTTTTGTCTCATCTCTGTGTCACTATTACCAACTTGCTTAATTTTGTTAAGCTTATGAAATTTATATCACGCATTTATCATAGAATTGTCACGAAGACTGAAAGAGCTCATATATACAGATTGGTCTGTACATAATAAGCGTTCAAATGAGAACATTATCCTTACTATACTGATCTCTTGTTTTCAGCCTTTAGGCTCTATGCTGCAGTCCTAGTTCTTCCACTAGGTGGCAGAATATCAACATTCATCGTCTATGGAAGGCACGTCTCTTAGAGTAAGCAAAATAAGTAAATTAGAGACCCCGAGGGACTATGGTCAGTGTGACACGAGAAGGGCAAGCCTATGATTAAAAACTAACCCAAATAAAGAAAGTGGTGGCCTGAAATTCCAGCCTCAGTCAGATCGGTGTCTGATTCAAGGCTTTGAAAGGTAGAGATTGTTGGATGAATTCCCAAAGCAACATGGGGAACCTGTATGGGAGAAGCAGGTGGAGTTTGTTTGCAAGAAATTACTGGGTGCTATTTTCCCATGCCTGGAGTAATCCTAAATCACAGAAGATGACTAGGAGGTGGAGGAATGGCAAGGAGCCAGGAAAAACCCAGCCAATCTCTGGGACGAAGTAGAATTTGATAAGAGTCACTGTGATCCAGTAGGCAGATTTCAGACAAAATCTTTCAGGATTGTTTGGTGTTCTTTCTGGTAAGATGCCTGCATCAGTGGACAAACTATACCAGCTGAGAAGCTATCAAGTCCATGGTGAACAGATAGGAAGGATGGAAAATTTATCCACTGTCTTCCATTGCTAATTGGTTGAGGACTGACATTGGGGTATTAATTTCAGCATACATGCAAGGAGTTAGATGCAGGCATTTCAACTAGGAAGCTTTGGCATGTCTGAAACTTTCTACCTGCTGATGAACTCAGGTGGGCAGAGGAGCTATGGGGCAGGGGCATTCCCAATGATTGCCACAGCTGTGTTTCTGAGACTTTAGGGTACCTACAAATCACCTGAGAACCTTGTTAAAATGTGGATTCTCATTATGAAGGTCTGGGCAAACCTGAGAGTCTGCATCTCCAACAAGCTCCTGAATGATGCTGATGCTGCTGGTTCATGGACCACATTTTTTTTTTCCGGCACCGGGAATTGAACTCACAACCTCGTGCCTTAGGCCACTGAGCTAAATCCCCAGTCCTATTTTTTTGAGACCAGGTCTCACTATGCAGTTCAGGCTGGCCTTGAATTCACTTTGCAGCCCAGGCTGGTCTCAAACTCACAAGGATTCTCCTGCCTCAGCCTCCTGAGTGCTGGGATTAAAGGCGTGCACCACCACGCCTGGCTCATGGACCACATTTTGAGAGGCAAGCACTGAACTATTCTTTAAACCAATCTTGTTATTTCTCACTTCATTCTACACTAATATTCACCCTAAACAACATTAAAGACAACAGGGGCCCTAAGCTTTGGTTTTCCCCTCTCTGGGCCTTGATGACTCGATCTTCAAAATGGAAGGTTTGGATTAGCCTGAGCTGTTTTTATCTGGGGTGGTACATGAGAGGCAGGTGAGGGGAGGAGTTAAGAAATGGCATTTCAATATTCAGAAAACATTGAGAGTTTTTAAGAAATCACAGAAAAGTAAATCATGAAAAAGTCTGAGCTGACCAAGATCCACAGAGGGTAACCTCAGTTCCTAAAAAGGGTGATTCTGCCTAAGAGTGCAGAATGACATTACAGTTTCCGGAGAGATGGCCCAGAGACTGATTTTTTTTATTAGTATATGTTTGCAGTATGTAATGATTACAATTATTGTGGGGAGTTGCTAAATGTACATAATATATCTTAATTCTCTCTCCCGCCTTTTTTTGGGTTTTCATACCCTACCATTCCCCTCCCTCCCTGCTCCTTCCAACTATTGGTTCCCTTCCTACTTGCAAAGACTCTAAAGGAAGATATTGATTCTAAAAACTTGTGGAAATCTGCAGTTGATGATCTGTGAGACCTCATCCAGGTCCAATAACTTTCTGTGGCATTTTATGTAAATCAATTGCATTATTATACTAAATTGCCAATGTATATCTATCTTTTCTACTTGCCTAGGAGCTTCTCTAGCCAGGGACTCATCTTTCTCCCTATTACTCACAAAGCATATGGCCTATAGTAGATGCTTACTAAATCTGAATGTGCGAATGAGCCTAGATATTTTTCTTATACCACATCATTTTTATCCATTCCTTGATTGATGGGCACTTGGGCTGTTTCCAAGATCTGGCTATTACAAATTGGGTTGCTATAAACATGGGTGCACAGATATCACTGTGGTATGATGTTTTCAATTCTTCTGGGAAAATGCCCAGAAGTGGGATAGCTGGGTTGAATGGGATCTCTAATCCTAGCTTCTTGAGGAATCTCCACACCGACTTCCACAGTGGCTGCACCAGTCTACACTCCCACCAACAATGGAGAAGGATTCCTTTTTCCCCACAGGAGCCTAGATATTTTTCAACATAGAACAATAAGCGTTTTTATTACATGAGCTAAGCCAGGATGAGATAAGCCCAAACAAAAGACTTATTTGCCTTTTTGGGCCTTGATTTTCCTTCGCTAGAACTCCAGCTCCTTGTCCTCTAGCACATAGCCGTCTGCTCAGCCACACTGGCCCAGTCTTGATGTGATGCAGGTGAGAAGCTTGCCCTGCTGGAACTGCTCCTCCAGAAAACAGCCTAGGAATTTCTGGAAACTCTAAAAATATTGTGACATCAGGACACATGGACTTTTTTGAAAGGGTCTCTCAATACATTTTTTGGCCCATGTGGTACTAACCTCTTTGAAGTTTTATTGTATCCGAGCTCTAGCCACATGCAACTCTATGTCTAGTATTTAATAACCCCATTAATTAATGATTGCTGCTCCAGAGCAAATTCCACTTAGTGATATCCTGATGACAATCCTTTGGCAGAAGAAATGGCTGCAAGTGGTGCTTTGGAGTAAGAAACATCTGCCCTGGTTTTTCATGGAGGAGGAGTCTGTGGGGGTACATTTAGATGGGCTCTGATTGAGCTTGCCAGGGAGAGGCAGAGGCACCACTAATTACATGTCTTGCATTATGAGTTGGAAATAGATACACAGAGAAAATGCTCTGGCCCACAAAGCCCCAAAATTCAATGAAAACAACATAGACTTCAAGTTCATTTTCTAAATTCCCAGCATTGCAGTGCAGAGCCAGCCATCTCCTCTTTTTTCATGTGGCACTTAAGACAAAGAAATGAACCAACAGTCTATCTGGAAATCTATTTTCAAATTCAGGGGGAAAAAACACAGTGAGAAAATATATAGAAAGTGGCTATATTAAATGCAATTTTTGCTGGAAGTATTAATTAATAAATCCCTTGGTCTCTGGTATTCTTGAAACAGGTTAGCACCATTGATTGACTTTATACAAACTGTGTTGCTTTCAGAAATTGGTCTTGTCCAGGTGGGTCTTAGACGACATTCTAAAAGGGAGAAAAGTGGTAGAAGCAGAAGGCACAAGAAGAGGCCAAATGGGCAATGGATGGAATCAAAGAGGAGCCCTGCTCTGAGCAGCCAATTAAAATGAATCTAGTAGAATTTGGGCAAGCTCAAGAAAAATCAGCAATGAGATGCAGGTGACCAATAGTCAAATATCTGTGGCAAAAATAGTTGGACTATTTTTCCCAGTCTCCCTTGCAGCTAGATATCACCATGTGATTGAGTTTGAGTCAACAGGACATGAACAGAAGCGAGGTGCTCTATTTCCAGGTCTTGCCCATAAATACTGCCCATACATGATCCTTCATATTCCTTCCCTCTGGCTTGACACAAATAAAAAGGATGATTTTGGAAGCTGTGTGTTGAATAAAGCAGAGCCACAACATGGAAGAGGCCTGTGTCATGGAATTACTGCATAGAGGAGAGCCCATTGCCAATCAGAATTTTGTGTGAGTGAGAAATAAATCTTTACTGTGTAAAGGTGGTGAGAGATTGGGGAGTTATCTGCTACAGCAGCTGTCTCTATTAGACACATGGTTGTTGGCTATATTAAAAGAGGGATTATAGAAAGAACAAAAAACACATTTCACTGTGTTGTTCTGGTCATTACCCTGTAGGAGGGGTTTTGTCAAACTGGAACATACAATGTAAATGAAAGATAAAAGTGATGAGGAAATGCGAAATGATATGTGGGGGAGAATATAAGTGGGAGGCTGAGCCTAAAGAAGGGAAAACCTCGGAATGGAAAAAGAACATTCAACATCTGTCTTAAGAAATCTTGAAAGTACGTTATAAGAAAGAAGGTTTCGATTTAAGCTCCAGAGAGTAGAGTTAGGATTAAGATTTGGGTTCAGTATAAAGGAGAACTTTCTAATGATTAGCACTTCTTCAAAGTTAAACAGCCTTTCTTAAAGCCTTCTCCATCTCCAGTGGATGCTGCTGACCACTTGACATCCATTTCCCCCTTCTTCTGAATACAAAAACTCAATTTTACTGCAATTGTCCTCCTGTAGTTGTGGGAGAGGAAACCCATCTCCAGCTCCAGGGATGGATCCTAATTAATCCAAGCCCTTCGGTACATGCCATTCTGAGTTGCTGTTACTGATCTTGAGATTAATAGATTAAGCTGGTCCAATCAGACTTAAAGAGAGATCTTGTATTTCATGGTTGGAGGAAAGGATTTTCCCTCTCTCCTGCTGGACATGCACCAGGACTCATTAGTCCTGACTGTCATGGGCAGCCATCTTGCGGCCATGACAGGAACCAGCCTTAGGATGAAACTAGCACAGAAGATGACAGAGCAGAGAAAAAGAAAGAAACTGTTCACTAAGCTGCTGATCATCCTGTGCCCAATGGCTCCTTTATCTCTGGACGTGACTTGGAGGTGGGATTTTCATTACGTCTGACTTCAAATGTCTAACTGAGGCACTGATCCTGAGGAAGTTTGTGAATGCAAGTTGAACACTACTCTGGGGAGCTGATGGACCTCTTCAGGCACATGTGACCTTGAGAGTTATAAATTCTGGTGAAGGGGGTACAGTTAACTAAATTAAAATATGGACTTCCATACAAGTGTCTGGAAGCACATTTATAGCAGACCTATGTTGGCTTATGTCTGTCACACATCTGATCCACTCCCTTCCTGCTACCCTTCATCTCTGTGAGAAGTCTCCTGTAACAGAGACAACTCTATGCTCACGGAAGAGCTGGACTCTCTTGCAGAGTGTAGAACTATTGATTAGAAACAGCTACCTACCCGAAACTATGTATCTCATGTCTCCTTTCATGTAGTTGAGGCCATGGGACTTATTCTTCACAGTGGAATAGGAGTGATAATAATGTGTGACCCATCTGGGTCAAGAAGCTTAAGCAGTAGACATATCTTTATCGTCTCTATTCATCTTCTAGCTAAATGGAAAGGGTTACAAGATCCAACAAGACAGTGAAACCACAATGCTGAAGAAATTTGGGTTGGAAATAGTTGTGTGGATAGTTGACAACCAATCAGGAATACCTATAATGGAAAGTTACATGACTAAAGAATGTACTTCTATAATGTTAAGTCATTGAACCTTGGGACTTGTTTATTATAGCAGTTAGCATTTCTACATTACATCTCTGTTGAGAATGCTCTTAGTAAGAGGGCAACAGTCATTTCAGCCTCCTAATGATGTATTACAGAAGCCAGAGGGTCCTATTCCTCCTTCTGTCCCTTGGTACAATCAGGATTTAAATAGGCAATTAGCCACTTGCCCCTGGGATGTTGGATCTTAAAGGGTACAAAGGTACAGGAAAAGTTCAAAATGGAGTATATAGAAATAGTAACTGGAGGAAAATATATAGTGTCTATGGCAATAGGACTTTGGCTGTGGGTTCTGCTGCTTTAGGAGCAGCCTTAGGTCCAACTGGATGTCCCAACCTTATTCTCCAGCTTCTAAGTGATTCTCTTATTTCCTGAGAGTCTGCTAATTAATTCTCCCTTTACTTAAGAGAAGCAGAGATTTTTTGCTCCTGCTTGAAGTAACTTGGTAGTGTTTTAATTTTTTTTCACAAAAGAGGCTGACATCAAGCTCACTGTGAATAGGAATTGAGGATTTTCCTCTACAAAATTCTGTATTTATCTTTGACTGTGTTCTACTATCTTAGATTCATGACCTAATAGCAGTTGAGTTTGGCACCAATTTCCTCTTTTCATTAACTGCCTTTCCAGATAATCAAGTAGTTATTTATTTTTCCTCATATTGGCAGTTTGGTCTCCTAATGTTCAGCAATTATTTTTCCCTCATGTTATGCTTACAGACTGTCCTCGCCTATGCATTTTTGTGGCATTTCCACTTGCTAGCCATTTGTAGCATTGAACTGTGCCATCCAACTAGCAATCTGTAACGTTTTTCTGATGGGGGAAGGACATAGCTGGCAGAGAAAGCACTGGGCCCATTGTTCCCAGAGTTCTACTTCTGTTACTTACAAGATATGTGACCTTGTGTTGATCATTGAACTCTCTGGAGACTTATTTTGCAAAATGATTAGTATACAAAAATCTCAGGGCCAGTTACAATGACAGCATCTAATGAAAAGCCACATGACTAGAGAAATACAGTTGAAGGGTACATAGGAAAGTATGAAGGTGGGAAATGCGCATTCTTGACTGGAAGTTGGGCTGTGAGAGCACGGACTCAGGGAGCGGCTATTTATTGGTGCACGCAGACTGCCATCAGCTAATGGGTGACATATGATTACTTTTGTTCTCTCTCAGCTGGCTTTACACATTGGCTCATCCTCAAATATCATCCTCACATCAGTCTAAACAGAACAATGGCCCTGCTTCAATGTTTGACCCACCCCAGTCACATCATGCACACAAGACAAATATGCTATCCTACAGTAAACTTTACATCAATTAATTTAACTTGCCAAATAGGAAATCTTCTGTAACACCTCTGATAAGCCATTTATATTTGGGACTGAGCTGCATTACAAACTCCAAAGCGATTGTGCTGGGTAAGAGTCGATGACCTCCAATGTGGAGTCTCAGTTTCTTCATCTTTAAAATGAGGTGGCTCAATTGAAGCTCTCAGGGGTCCCTGTCTAGTCTCAGCCCACTGTGATGCTTCAGATGACCTGGTGACTCCAGAGAGTCTGGCTGGATTCCAGCTCAGCCTCCCCTGCCTTCTTGTTTTGCTGATGAGCCACCTGTGCTGATTTTTGGTATGCTGGGTACATGGTGTAAACAACTTGGCCATAAATTGAACTGCCTTTGTGAGTTCCTAAGAGGCTGGGTCTCTCTTTGTCACACCACCCAACTTCTTTTTGTCTTCTCACTGTGCTTTCTCCTCAACTGCCTCAAGTACACTTCTGCCCTTTCCCTTTCCTTCTCCAAGGTCAAGGAAGAACACTTCTGCCTGGAATTTTTCTCTATTTGAAAACCTCCAACTCCCTTCACTGGGTGGAGCTTGTCGTCATGATAACCTACGGCAGAGGTCTCTGAGGTCTATGTGAAAGTCAGCTAAATGGACTCACACGGGTGGCCAACGGAGGTCAGGGCAGGGTATTTCTCCAAAGCTGGCAATTTGCTAATAGAAGGAAACAAAGTATTTGGCTTCTCTGATAATTTGTCACAAAATTTCTCATTTTTTCTTAGGGGCTACTTGAAAAATAAGAGGACAAGGGCCAATTTAGTTCAATTTGCTAACTTTTTCTAATGTTTTTTTATAGATAGATATATTCATCTGAGGTCATTTATTTGACTTTAAAAATATTATTTTCTCTTCTAAAACATATTCTCTGAGTCCCTGAACTTGAGCCACGGGGGAAAAAAGGTAGGGAACATAACTTTAAATAAACATTCTGAGCAGTATCCCCTCCTAGCACATCTATGTGCACATACCTCTGATATCCCCTCTTATCTACCTTTTCATATATTCAGATGAAACTCAAAGAAGTCCCCTGCAGCATTTGAAAAATGCTGGGCTAAGTCTGCCTTTTTGATTACTCCACAGAGCTCCAAGGCCAAGTAGAGAAGCAGTTGGTTAAAGACAATGCAGGACCATGGGGAGATGGATTGTTATTGTATGTCTGAACCAGGCCAATCGTTTTCAAGTGGAGCCTAGGATAACTGAAAATAAGGAGGTTTAGAGTGTAGGAATCTCAGCATTTTAAGGGCCACCGTGAAATATTAAGAGCAGCTGGGGCCCCCAGAATGCAGGCAAGTTCTTTATCTGAGGCTTGGAATCAAAGACATGTTTGTTGCCAACTGAGACAAAGCTAGAAGGATCCACACACACAAGAAACTGTGCCTGGGCTGTCAGGCTGTATTTGTGTCTGCTTGAGCTGTTCTGAAAAGATCCTTCTTTTTTGAATCACGGAGACACCCCCCACACAGAAGACAATAGAGGGATGGAGTGGTGCAGCTCACTGTGCTAAGCAACAGACTGGAGGTGTGGGCGTGGGAACTTTTGTTTCAGTGCTATTACTGATAACCGCCGCTCCACCTCATCCCAACGGCCTCAGCTTCCCTGGCTGGTGGGGTGATGTGATGAAGTCTGGGCCATCCATGGACGTGGTTCCAGACATTAAGTCACTGCTGCCACAGTTTCCTTTACAGGAACAAGCCACTGTCATCTCTCACTGGGATTTTAGCAGTAGCCTTCCACTGTCTCCCTGCTTCCATTCTTACCTCCCTATAGGTTACTGTCATCTTATACTAAAGCCAGAGTAATATCTCAAAAAATACGACTCATAAATAAATTAGGCCTCTGCTCAGAACCCTCTAATGGCTTCCCAAAATTCTTACTCTGACCTACAAGGCTGTGCATGGTCAGCCCCCACAGCCCCATGATTTCTGCAATCTCATCAATGATTTCCCACCTTGTCCCAGACATACTGGCCTCCTTGCTTGAACATGTAACTTCTATGCACATCTCAGATCTTCTGTAGTTGCTCTTCCTTTGGCTGGGAACAATCTTGTACCAGTTACTTGCATTATTTGCTTCACTTCCTTCAGATCTTTACTTAGATACCTTCTTCTCAATAAGGCCTTCCCTGATCACTTTATTTAAAATTGCATCTAAGCTGTGTTAATCAGCTGTTGCCACAGTTAGGCTGCATAACAACCCCCGAACAACAAACATTTATTTCCGTACTCGTGATTTCAACTGAGATTTGATTGATGTAATGTGAGCTCAGCTTGGCTCTACTTTAGACTGTGGGCTGAGTTCAGGTCTACTCAATGTGTGTTTGTATTTAGCCCCAAAATGAAGGTTAGTAGCTATCCAAGGCCTGCTCGTCTCATGGTATTTCATCAGTGCTCAAGAGTCAAGCCAAGCAATATAAGCTGTTAAAAATCTTTGTTCCATCACATTTTGCTGATGTTCTACTGAGCAAAAGAAATCTCAGGACCAAGCTCAACATTAGCAAGGCAGGGACCTATATTCTGCCCACAGAGGAGGGAGAAGGAAAAGAATACTGACACTCATACAAACTGTCACACACACACGCGCACGCGCACACACACACACATTCAGGTCTCCTACCCATCTTACTATCTTCCTCCCATGTTTTGCTTTTAAGGGCTTCTCACCACCTTAAATATGATACAGTTTGCTTCCTTGTTTTGCTTGTTGTCTGTCTCTCTGTCTCATTGGTTTAAATGGAGATTCACTAAGAGAGAGCAGGGAGTTTTGTTTGTTCTGTTTACTGCTGTATCATCAGTACCTGGATCAGTGCCTGGCACATGCTAGATATTGAATAAATATTTATTGAGTGATAGAATAAATAAGTCCATGTATCATCATTGAGAACTCACTAACAGAAGTTCAGAAATGAGTTCTAGGATCTTGCAGCCTTACAAATAGGGACATAATTTCTGCCAAAGCCTGGCCTTATCACTGTGTTTTTCACACTACTACTACCACTACTATCATTAACACCATATGGTCACCACCATAATCATCGTTACTGTTACTTACCATCATTAGCTCCATCACCATCTTAATCTCCATCAACATCACCACCATTTTACTCACTATCATTGCCTGTCACCATCATCATTATTATCTCTACCACAGCACCACTAGCACCACCACAATCACCATAACCACTCACTAGTGTATTTCTACCAGCGCTGGCACCATCACTGCTACTGATATGATCACCATCTCTGCCATATGAGCATCATTACAGTCATTACAATCCTATGTCTGCCATGATCACTCACATCATTCTGACCACCACCATCACCATCCCCACCCCCACCCCATTGCTGTTACTGTTGCCATTGTCTCCATCAGCCAGTTGTGATTGATGGCAATACTGATTGCACACAGTTCTCAATAAACTAACTGCAGTACAGGAAGCAGAAGAAACAATCATTCTGTTCTAGTGGGCTAGCTACAATGAAAAAAACCTCAAACCAAGAAAGTTATTCTTCTCAAGAGCCCTGGAGTAAATCTACAACACATACACAATTGATATTTACTACAGCTTCAGAAATGCCACCCATTCTTTTGAAGGTCTGCAGAGATGGTCAAAGCGCCAGCTTTACCTTTTAAGTGGTACAGAAATCATTTCCACCTCTTAGTTCCTTTATCCTTTTGGAGGGAAAACATTGTTTACTGAGTCATCTCTTTCACCACTTAAAGTCCATGGCTTCTTGTTGCATAATAATACACCATGTGACTTCTTGATTAATCTTTTCCATCCTGAAATAAAATCTTTTCCTGAATTGCTGCTGCTTCTCCAGTTCTTGTAAACACTGCCTGACAAATATGTGTGGGTGCTGGAAGGCCCCCAAATACCAGGGGTAAGATGAAAGTTCATCAAATCTCCAC
This sequence comes from Dasyprocta punctata, assembly GCA_004363535.1. Lineage (NCBI taxonomy): Eukaryota > Metazoa > Chordata > Mammalia > Rodentia > Dasyproctidae > Dasyprocta > Dasyprocta punctata. The sequence continues at coordinate 45,772 of RJWM01002960.1, read as the reverse complement.
TACGGATCAATTGTCTCTGCTTACACAGCAACGCAGTATAGTCTTTCTCCTAGCTCTCCTTTTTTTAAATAAACTTTTCTCTTTAAGGCCACATTTCACCTTAATTTTATCTGGCCTGTGACTCTGAAATGACTTGATAAAGCCCTTACATTATTTTTTTTTATTTTTCCGAAAGGCATCAAATCAATTTGCTTTGAAGTATAGAAATATTCAACATCTACAAAAAATTCTTCCTGAATGTATTATAAAATGGGTTGCAGAAAGATCTGTTGAATCTGGTATAAAGAGGGAGAATTTTATTTAATTCTCAAAAGTAATTTTTTTTTGGAAGCCAAAAATTGTCACTGTTTGGCTTTAGTCCCAAACCTACTATTATGGATGAAACACCAAGAGTACAGTTTGTATTGTGTACCTGATGGCAAAGCATCTGATTTTGATTCTATCAAACACAAGGAAAACTATTGCTGGAGGAGGGAGGTGGCTGAAAGAGGAATGTTATTGCTTCCTGAAGCCTATCTTTTTTTTGTGGGCATGAGAGAATGTTCCACAGGCAGAAATGGATGAGAAGGGTTATACTGTTCAGAAGCTACTGAAGAGATGTGTGCAAAATGGTGCGCAGGCAATGACTTGACTAAGGTCTGGTGTCTGCTGTTGGCATTTGCCACAACAAGAAGTTGGGGCTCTCTAGTACTGAAGGTGAGGGACATAGCTGCCCTAGCTATGCTAACTGTGGACTCAAAAGTGGTGTGGTCGAATCTGTAACCAAATGTGCCTATCATTCACTTGCTCACGCAGATGATTCTCATCTCTGGGTGGGGTGGGGCTGCACCTGGCAAAGGGCTTCGGGAGCCACCTCCTTCACAGGACCTAACGTAAAAGCCAGGCTCAATGGGAAGAAATTACAGGTAGAGGGAAACCCAAGCTGCAGTCACCCTGCAAAGGAAGCTGGGGAAGCAGCTGGCCTGGGCCAAGGGAACTCTGTTGAGCTGAGAGTTTTGCTGTGTGAGGCAGGACAACCTCTCAGCAGAGAGGCTGGGATTTGAACTTGGGATGCACTCAGTTGTTAAAAGACATTCAAAGCAGGCTCTTCCTGTAAAGGGGTTCAGTTTCAACTAAATGGTGTTCAGTTTAGAGTTACCTTGGACCCAAAAAGGGAATTTTTGTGTGTTTGGATTGTAACAAGATCTCTGATGGGGATGCATAGACATCTATATAGGGGCAGGAAGGAGAGGGCAGGGGAATAAAGAAGGGACTTATGAGCATGGCTGTGGCTCTATCTCTCTAGCCCACAAGCCTTTTATTAGTGAAAACTCAGCTGAGAAGTGGATTTGTGCTCCAACAGGCATTGGGTATTTTATAGACCCGGCCTGAGAAGGGCTCAGCTGAAACAGAGGCTGGAGTGTTGGCTGCCATGTGCCGTAGGAAGCATACAGTGATGGGGAGATTCGGGAGCACAAATTTTACTAGGGATGTTCTCAGAACCTACACCTGGGAAAGAAGAGAAAGTTCCGGGATTAGGCAGGGAAGAATTTGAGCTCCACAGCAGTGCAGCAAAGGTTTCTGTTGATCCTATAGAAAGCCTGGAGCATGGAGCAGTCATGCAATGAGATGCTCTCAGTAAAGGGTTGCACCTTTCCTGGGCCAGATCCCTTCAGGCAGGCGAGATGCTCAGCTGTCAGCATTCCAAGAAGCTGGGGGCAGTAAGTGTTTCAGTCCTGAAGGAAGAATCGGGGTATTATGTCACAGCGTCCTTGACATTGAGCTAGACAGAGAGCCAAAGGTTTTGTCTAGAAGAGGGCCATTGACAGGTGGCATACTAGTTAGCTCCTTTCTGATATTAATTCTAACCCATTCAAAAATGTTGGAGTGCTTCCTGCGGTATAGGCCTTTGAGATACACAGATAAACTAAATATGAAAGATAGGAGTATCAGAAATTGCCAATGATCAGTATGGTTATGAAAGCACTGAATGGGTAGAATGGGGTGTGGAGGGGGCTGCTAACCTAATTAATGTGTAATATTCCAAGTTTGTACATTATTAAACTACTAATTGTATATCACAAAGTAAACACATTATGCTTTAGAAAAGTCATTTCCTAAATTTTTTTTCCCATTTATTATGGGGAAGAAGTTTTTTCCTGACTGAGAATGTAAATGCTGATAATATCGGATAATCAAATTATTTTCAAAAACACATGGATTCCTTTTGCTTTCTAAAATTTTTATTTTTATTAGTACATGCTTGCAGCCCATAATGATTACATTCCTTGTAGGAACTGCTATATGCACATAACACATCTCAATCCTTTTTTACCCCCCCATTTCCTCTACCACCTTTTAAAAAATATTTGGCAGCATGAGATTCATCTATTTATAAGTCCCTATCAAATTAATTATCACAAATAAAGACAAACAGCCAGACTAACAGGCCAAGAAAAACATATAAAATGCATAAGAAAATTATACTAAAACACAGTATATTTTCAGAGATGTCTATGCTGGATTACAATAACATTTTCTTTCCTTTTTTTCCTATTGTCTGTCTTTTAATTTGGCACTTGATTTATGTATTGAGTTTCTCAGATAAGAGAAATAAAGTGATATTTAAGTTTGTGTGTCAGATTTACTTCGCTTAACATTATGGTCTCAAGGTGTCATTTCTACAAAGGACTCGAGTTTAATCATTTTTTATGGTGGAGTACTCCATTGTGTACAAATTCCATATTTGCTTTATCCATTCATCTGTTTATGGACATACAGGCTGCTTACAAGATTTAACTATTATGAATTGTGCTTCTATAAACATAGGTATGCATGTTCCACAGTAATATGAGACCTTAATTCTTTCAGGAAGATACCTAGAAGTGGAATAGATGGGTCAAATGGAATCTCTACTCTTAGTTTTTTGAGCAATTTCCATACTGATTTTGATAGTGGTTTTACCAGTTTATGCTCCCACCAAAATGAAGAAGGTTTCCTTTTTCCCACAAGCCTCTCCAACATCTGTTATTGTTTGATTTCCTGAAGATAGCCATGCTTCATGGAATGAGATGGAATTTCAATGTTGTCTTAATTTGCATTTCTCAAAGGGCAAGCAAAGTTGAACATTTTTCATGTTTTTTTTGGCTATTTGTGCTTCTTCATCTGAGAGGTGTCTATTCATTTTTCAGATGCCCATTTTTTGTTGGGTCTTTAAATTTGAGGAGTCTGATTTTTTTGAGTTCTTTATATATTCTAGACACTAGGACTTTGTCTGAGGAGTAGCTGGCAAATCTTTTCCCCATTCTTTAGGCTGTCTCTTCACTCTGCTGGTTGTTTCCTTTGCCGTGCAAAAGGTTTTCAATTTGATGTGATCCTATTTGTTGATTTTTGGTATTATTTCTTATGCAACTGGGTTTCTGTTCAGAAAGTCCTGTACCTATGTCTTCAAGTGTTCTACCTATTTTGTCTTTCCACAGATTGTTTCTGTTTTCATATTTAGATCTTTGATCCATCTTGATTTTAGTTTAATATATGGTGAGAGACATGGATTTAGGTTCAATCTTTGGCATGTGAACAGTTGGTTTTCCCAGCACCATTTGGGAAAGAGGTTATCTTTCCTCCAGGAAAGTGTCTGACCCCTTTTTCAATGATCAGGTAGCTGAATGTGCATAGAGTGGTTTCTGTAGTCTCTATTCTGTTCCCTTGATCCATAAGTCTTTTTGTCAATACTACGCTGTTTTTATCTTTGTAGATTTATACTATAATTTAAAGTCTGGAATTGTGATGCCCCATGCCCCCTTGTTACCCATAATTGTTTTTGCTACTCTAGATCTCTTTTAGTTTCATATGAATTTTAGGATTGCTTTCTCTAGTTCTGTGAGGAATGCTATTGGCATTTGATTGGTATTGCACTAAAACTGTATAACAGTTTTGGAAATATGGCCATTTTTACCATATTGGTTCTGCCTATCCAGGGACAAAGGATATATTTCTATTTTCTAATGTTCTCTTTGATCTCCTTTTTCACAGTATTGTAGTTTTCATTGTAGAGATCTTTCACTTCCTTGATTAATTTCTAAGTATTTCATTTTTCTTTATGCTATTGTAAAAAAGGTATCGTTTCTCTAACTTCTCTCTTGGGGAATTTATTACTGGTGAATAGTAACACAACTGATTTTTGAGTGTTGGCTTTGTGTCCTGCTATGCTGCTGAATTTGGTTATTAATTCTAGGAGTCTTTTGGTGGAGTTGTTGGGGTCCTGTATATAGAGGATCATGTCATCTACAAATAATTATAATGTAACTTCTTCATTTCCTATCTATAGTCCGTTTATGTCTTTCTCTTGTCTATCTAATTGCTCTAGCTAATATTTCCAGAACTATATTGAGCAGAAGTGGTGATGACAAACATCCTTGTTTTGCTCTTGATTTTAGAGGGAAAGCGTTCAGCTTCTCTCCATTTTGTATAATGTTGGATATTGGTTTGTCATAGATGACTTTTATCAGATTGAAATAAAGTCCTTCTATGCATATTTTCTTCAGGCATTTTTTAAAATCATAAATCGATGTTGGATTTTGTCAAATTATTTTTCTACATCTACTAAGATGATCACATGATTTTTGTCCTTGCTTCTGTTTATGTGGTATATTAAATTTATTGATTTGCATATGCTGAACCATCCTTACATTCCCGGAATTGACCCTACTTGGTCATAAGGTATGACTTTTCGATGATTTGCTGCATTCTGCTTGCCAGTATCTTTTTGAATCTACATTCATTAAGGAGATTGGCCTGTAGTTGTCTTTTTTGGTTGGGTCCTTTTCTGATTTTGGAATTAGGGTAGTGCTTGTTTCCAGGAAAAGATTTTGTGAATAATGCTTCCTTTGTGATTTCATTAAAGAGTTCGAAGACTATTGACATTAAAGCTTCTCTAAAGTTCTTGTAGAATTTGGCAGTGAATTCACTGGGACCTAAGCTTTTCTTAGTGTTTCTTTTGCTACTTCTTCAATTTTATTGACTGATATTAGATTACTCAGGATTTTTATATCTTCTTGGTTCAGCTTTGATAGTTCATATGTATCTAGGAGTCTATCCATTTCTTCTGAATTTTCCATTTTATTACAGTACAGATTCTCAAAGTGTTACCAGTGATCTGCATTTCAGCTGAATCCATTTTTATATCATCGTTTGCATTTCTATTTGCATGAAGTTGGGTCTTTTCTTTCCTATTCTTGGTAAGATTGGACAGAGGTTTGTCTATTTTCTTTATTCTTTCAAAAAACCTACTCTGATTCATTCACTCTGTATTTTTTTAGTCTCAGTTTCATCAATTTCTGCTTTGATCTTTACAATTTCCTTTTTTATGCTAGCTTTGGATTTTGATTGTTCTTGTCTTTCTAGGAATTTGAGATGCATCATTAGGTTATTTATTAGAGCTTGCTCTTATTTTCTAATGTGGGATTTCACAGATATAAGCATTCCTCTTAGGGCTACTTTCAGTGTGTACCGTAGGTTCTGTTATGTCATACTGGCATTATTGTTTGATTGTAAGAATTGTCTAATTTTATCCCTAATTTCATCTGTGACCCTTTGATTATACAAGAGATATTGTTTATTTCCATGTGTTGGTATAGTTTCTGTTGCCATTTATTTTTAGTTTCATTGCACTATATCTGATAATCGTCATGGGATAATTTCAATTCTTATGCATTTACTTAAGCATGCTTCATGGGATAATATATGGTCTACTTTGCAGATAGTTCCATTTGCTGTTGAGAATGTATATTGTGGTGTTATTGGATGGAACCCTCTGTAGTTATCTATTAAGTCCATTTGTTTGAATATTTGGTTCAACTCATATTTCTTTGTTGATTTTTTTGTTTAGTTGTTCTTCCATTTGTAACAGTGGGATACTGAGGTCCCCCGTAATAATTGTATTGGTGTTTATGTGATTTTTCATGTCCATTAGTGTTTGTCTTATGAAGTTGGATACAGCAGTATTTAGTGTGTACATTTATAATTATTAACTCTTCCCATTGAATTGTTCCCTGAAGTATATGTATGTATGTATGTACGTATGCATGCATGCATGTATGCATGCAGGTATGGCATTCTTTGTCTCTTCTGATCAGTTTTGGTTTGAAATCCACTTTGTCTGAAATTAGGATAGTTACTCCAGCTTTTTTCAGGTTCCTGTTGCATGGAACATTGTTTTCCATCCTTGGACTTTTAATCTGTTAGTTTATTTTGTTTTAAATGCATTTCATAATACTGCATATCTTTTGGGTTTCATTTTTTGATACATTCTGCCCATCTTTGTCTTTTAATCCATGTTGAGAGTTATTAGTAAGAGATATTGACTTACTCCTGTAACTGATTATTTTCCTGTTACTGACTTCCTTATTTTTTTTCCTTTTCTTAGCTACTCATTCCACCAAGTGTGTTCATTCTTTTTGACTTATTGGCATTTTGGTTTCATTGTTTCTTTCTAGGATATCCTTGAGAATTTTTGTAATGCTGGTTGGTGGTGTTCCTTGTCATGAAAATGCTTTTTTTCCCATGATTTTTCAGGATAAATTGAAGTTGGGAGTTGTTATCTTTTATGGTTTGAATCACTTCATTCCATGACTTCCTGGCCTTTAAAGTTTGTGTAGAAAAGTCTTCTGTAATTCTGACGGGTTTACCTTTATGATGATTTTTTGTATTTCCCTGACAGTATTTAAGATTTTATCCCTGTGATGAAGTTCTGGTACTTTGATTACAATGCAGTGTGGAAGTTCTCTTTTGGTCATGGTTATTTGGATTTCTAGTTACCTCACTTATTTGAACGTTCACTTTTTTTCTCTTTATTTGGGAAATTTTCTGTCATTATTTCTGTGAACAGGGTTTTTATGCCATTTGTGTTGTCTTCTGATTTTTCACTTATTCCAATTACTGTTAGGTTAGTTTTCTTTGCATTGTCTAGCCACTGTTGGATCCGTTTTTCATCTTCCTTTATTGCTTTTAAGGTGTCATTTAGTAGTTGGTCTTCAAAGGCATCACTGTCTTCTAGTTCTGGAATTCTGTCCTCACACTGATCCCTTCTGCTGCCCATATTTTCAACATAATTTTTAATCTCCTGGATTCCTGATTGAAATCTTTTCATGGATTCTAATTCTTTATAAAGCTGTTTCGTCATGTTTTGTATTTTTGAAAACTCATCTAGGTTTTTATTAGTGTCTTCTGAAAGTGTCTGCATCTTTTTGGCTATTACTTCCATTTTATGTTTAGTTATATCTTCTGTGGTTCTGCTGAATACCTCTTTGATCTGTTTTCTAACCTTCTCTGTTAGCCTTTTAAGTAATTCAGTGTATGGTTTATGCTTTTCTGCCCCTTGATTTCCCTTGGATTGGTTTTAGTGGAGTTGAGAGTTCTGAGAGACATTTTTTACCTTGTCTTGTCATGGTTCTATTGTTTGTTTTGTTTTGTGGTCAGGTTTGTGGGCACTTATAGTGCAGACTTTGTTGCTAGTATAGAGATGTGTTTACTTGCTTTTCAGTGATGTATTTTAGGCATGGATAACTATAGTCCTTTGTGTCATCCCCAAGATTAGACCATATTGGTTACTTTGGGAGAGGAGGATGTAGGGTAATTAGCCTAATGACTGAATTCTCTGGGAATTTACTCCAGTACTGTTAATATCAGAAAGGTAATCAGAATGTTGGCTTACAGAAAAATAGCTACAATTAGGAACTGTGGTAATATCAAGCATATCAGCTATAATACTGTTGTTCAAGACAAGAACCAATTATAGACCATGCTTAACCCTAGAGAAGAAATCTACAATGACAATGTAAATCCAGGTATGGATTTACAGGTAATGTTTACTAAATGCGACACCTATGTCTCTGCTAATGATATAAAGGAATTCAACAGTTATTTTACAGAGTTAACTAACTATTGAAAGATAAAAGAATCTTTATGTTTATACTACTAAAGGTACAGAGTTTGGGAATATGGTAATAAGAGAGGAAAAATTTGAAACCTTAAACTATATGATTTGGGAAGGAGAGAGAAGTTGTACAAAGGATCTTAATGGGCATTAGAAGGATGTTTATAGAATTCAGTAAAGATAAGAGAAAAAACTGATGTGAAATAGATTATGAAAGGAAAAGAAGTAGAAAGATTATATAGGGGGTTAAAATAGGGAGAAAAAGTTAAAAGAAGAAAAATTAAAAGGGAGAAGAAGAAGAATGAAAGAAAAAAAGATGTAAGAAAAAGGGATAATAAACAAGGAAGAAGGACAAAGGAAAATTCCCCAGACCCCAACAAACTGGTAAGAAAAAAATAAAGGAAAGGAGAATAAAGAACAAAACAAAACAAGAAATCTAAAAACAATATACACACACAAAGCAAAAATAACCCCCCCCAAAAAAAGAAAAAAAATTTTAAAGAGAAAAAAGAAATTTCTTTGTGATTTGAAACATGTGGTTTTCTTTTGAATCTATAATTTTGGGACAGTGTACAAGTCAAGGTGTGTCCCTGCTCATGCTGGTACATAAAGAACATAGTCAGACCTCAGATCCATGCTGGATTCAGGGACCAGCAGGCAACAGGATTAGGATGAGGGCACCAATCCTGTGACTCTCAAATCCAGAGCAACCCCACCTGAGCCTAGCCTCTGGCTATGGGGCATAGCCTGTGCCCCTTAGCTCAAACCTCTCAGAGGGTCTCTTTTGAGCCTGACTGTGACTCCCTAATTATGACCATCTCCCTTAACTGTCTTTCACCTTGTCACTGTGGGAAGGTAAACTGGAAGCCCTTAAGTGAAGTCATTCCATAGCTGCTCTGGGTCCCAGGTTCAAACAATGAACTCTTCCCCAGAATGATGTCTGATCAAGCTCTTTCCAGGGATATTGCAGGTGCTTGGACTGGAGTCACTCACCAGCTGTTTCCTGTCAAAGGACTCACATAGGAGCAGAATCTCACACTCGTCCTGCAGCTCACAGCTCCTGCAGGTCTGTTCCACCACTGTGTTTCTCCCTTCCTTTTTTTTTCTTTTGCACACATTCCTCATCTTTAATTTTGCATCTTTTTATACAAGAGTACTGTTAACACACATAGTTCTAATTCCTTATAAACCTGTTTATCGAGCATCAAGATTACAATGTGTCATAGCACAGCACAGAATGTTTCCTTTAAGAAACCACATCAGCAGTATTTGGTAAATGGTTATGCATAGAATTAAACATTCTTCATAAAACGTGTACCCAACAAATGGGAAATGTAACTTTAATATAAGATAAAATGTTACTCTTTATGCTTTAAAACTCTGGGACACTGTGAAAGTAGACCATACAAGATGCTTTAATTCTAGATTCCATAACTGAACACTATTCTATTAGTTGCCTGAGTCTATAAACTTTGAGGACTGCTCATTGGCTTTTTAAAGTCAACTTCAAATATAAAAGCACTTATTTTACCAGGCAGAATCTATTTAACTGATTACATGTTACATGAAACATACCCTTCAAGAAAAACTGACTTTAAAAAAGATTGCATCATTGATATGTAGTAACTTCAAAAATTGTTACTCTTAAGAGGAAAAATGCAGAGAAACAAGAAGAGCCCCTTCTGTGAGCCAGCAGCAGCTATGGGCCAGCAGGAAAAACAGGAAGCCAATTCTCCCTTCCCATGAGCCAGTGGTAGCTGTGAGCCGGGAGGAGAAACAAGAAGCACCCTTTCCATGAGACAGCTGGTACCGCCTTTCATTGTTTTATTTTGATTGACTTTATTCTGTTTTATTTTGTTTGGTTTTATTCTCTTTAAAATAAAAAAAGGGGAAAAATAAACTACTTTGCAATCTTTCACCATGTTTTAGGATGCCACATCTTGTGAATTCATTACTTTATATATTCTAAACTTTCAGCAAAATAATTTGAAATAGTTCTTTCTTTATTTATTTTATGGAAAACAGTAAAACAAAATGTCATAACAAAATAATAGGAGAATAATAATAGTTAATATATTGCAAATTGTTATGTTTAAAGTAGTTACCCAGAGTACAAGATATGGGCATAAAACATTCTCCAAACAAAATTAGCAGAAATCTTTCTTTTTTCCTTTCCTTCTGGATATGTATATACTGACTAAATTTATAAGAAGGGAAGAGTTGATGGGAAGCAATAAGGGAAGGAATAAAGATAAAACATGTCATATCCTTTTTTGCATATGTGGAACTAGAATTCCCATTTTCTATTCCTTGTCCAGAGTTCCCCAGCATTGAGTATATCTCCTCCCCCACCCCACCACCTTGCTCACCAAGCAGCTTTCCTTACTTAAAATGATACACTCTTTGTAGGAGTACCCTCTCCTTATATGGTCAGATGAAACCTAATGACCATTGCTATAGTTGGATGTCATTTGAATGTATCTCCCCGAAAGCTCACATGTTGGAAGTGTGGCCCCTAGTATGTCAACGCTGAGAAGTGGTGAGATGTTTAAGAAGTGCAATCTTGTGGGAGATCATTGAGAGTGCTACTTTTTTTTTTTTTTTTTGTACTGGGGATCGAACTCACAACCTCGTGCCTGCCAGGCAGGCGCTTAAAACCCTGGCCCCGAGAGTGCTACTTTTTGAAGGAATTAATGTAGTTCTCTTGGCAACACTCATTAGTTCTTAAGAGGTAGTTGTTATAAAAGAATAACCCTAGCTCCTCCTTGGAATGTGGGTGTTAGGTGTGCCTGTTGCCACTGGGTTGTCATTACTTCTTCCAGCTCTCAGTAAACAGTTAGAGAATATGTATATGTGTGCTTACATGTGTATAACACACATCTATCCTTATTTCTATGCTTCTCCATATGTACATATGTTGAAACTATGAATTAATACTGATACTTTATTCAACCCAGCACTATAGGGCTCATTCTTGTCTTTCTCTTTTGCTTATTTGTAGTTACTTTCCTCAACAGAGAGAAACTTGGTTTCATTATTCACAGTAAATTTATATATCTTATCAGTCCTAGTATACATATATAGCAGCTTCAAAATTGCTAATCCAAACTCCTGCGAAAAATAATTTTCTAACTAGAGAACAATATGTAGTTCTTGCTGTCCTTAACCTTACAGTAGACTATTAATCTACTGTTTAACAAAATTACTTAGATCAGTTCTTTTCCTTTTAGTGTGGTTATATTACTCACTTGTAACACAATTTGGCTCATTTGCTGCTGACTATATTCTGTTTTGAAATCCTTTTACATCCTGACTTTAATTTTTTTAGGGTATGCAAAGCATTAGCATAGGTCCAAAAGCCAGATCTATACATTTGTACAAGTGTCACTTTTTCTCATGTCTACTTCCTCATTCCCACTCTCCCAATTTCTCTACTCTGTGACCACCTATATTCTATGGTTACACAATTGCTTCAATTTCTGATATATTCTTTCTGTATTTCTTTTGAACAGTTGAGCAGATATATGTATATTTTCTTATATCCACTTCTTTCTTACATAAAGCATTGTGTGCTAATCTTTGTCACTTTTCATTTTCTTTCATTACCACTATGTCTTAGAATTTACTTATTATCCATCCATAGAGATCTTTCTCATTCTTCTTTTTCACATCTGCATAGTATTTCACTGTGCAGGAGTTCCATGTGTTTATTCAACCACTTTTCTGTATCAGCATTTAGGTTGTTTCCAATATTTTATGGTTATAAATGATGACACAATAAATAACCTTGTTGTATATATTTTTCTGTAGTTGGATGTATTTCCCAGAAGAGATTTTATTAGATCAAAGATAACCTACATCTTTATTCCCTTTTTATTCCCTTTTCCTCTCCTCCCTCCATCCATCTCTTGATTCCCTTCTTTTTTGTACATGTTTGCAACACATAATATTTATGACATATTATGTACATGTACCAATTTCCTGCAAGGAATGTAAACATTATGCACAATAAACATGTACTAATAAAAAATGAAAAAGTAACTTGCATGTCATTGTTACGTTCATATTGCTAATTGTCCCTTCCAAAGGATTGTAGCAGTTTTCAAACCCACCAATAATGTATGAGTACCCGCTTCCTACTGCCTTGCCAACATAATTTGTTATCACACTGTTAAAGTTTCAGCAATCTGAAGTACAAAAAATAGTTCATGTTGCTTTATTTTTTTCTCTGATTATGAGTTTGAAATGTTTTATATTTAAGGGCCACTTTTATAATCTTTTTGTGAATTGTTTGTCATACCTTTTTCCAATTTGTATCAGAAGTTTTTGTCCCTTGTCCTGATTTTTTTAAGGTTAAAATATTCATTGGAGTAAAATATGTAGAAGATGAGAGGACATTTAAACCATTTTAAGTATATAATTGGGTGGTATTAAGCACATGCCCCAAATTGTGCAACCATCACTACTAACCATTTCCAGAACTTTTTCATCACTCAAAACAGAAATCCCATAACCATTAAGCAATAGCTCTTAATTCCCCTCTTCCTCCAGCCCCTTGTCCTTTGATTTTTGAGATGTTTATATGTTAGGATTGTTAATGCTTTCTTTGTGGTATCCTTGAAAATTCTCCTCTCCATTTGTCAATTGCTTTTTGGTTTTGTTTATAGTGGTTTTGGCCATGTGAAAATATTATTCTTAAGTAATCATTTGTCAAACTTTTCTTTAATTGCTTCTGGATTTTGAGGCATAGATAGAAAACCTTTCTCTGAACCTAATTATAGAGAAATTCACTCATGTTCTATTTGCACTAATATGGTTTCACTCTTTTTATATTTATATACCTGATATATTTGAATTTTTTTTTGTATCAGAGATTGAACTCACAATCTCATGCTTGCCAGGCAGGTGCTGTGCTGCTGAGCTATATCCTTGGCCCTATTTTTTTCTTATGGCTAATTGTGCCAGTCTCACTTATTGATAGCATGTTCTTCATAATTTACATACCAAGATCCTATAAATGCTAGATTGCGACTAGATTTGCATTGGTTTTACATGCATATTACCACTTTATACATTGATTTTGAAAGAAGCAGATGATTTTCCAGACTAGAAGAATTTTGGATTGAAGAAGACTTCACAAGTCATCTAGGTCAGCCTCCTATGGCTGCTTATCATTTTCAGGATGAAGCTAAAATCCCTCATTTTAACCCAAGAAGTTACTGATCTGATTCATGCCTGCCTCTCTTGCTTTTAGTCCTGCCTCCTTCCTCCAGTATCCTGCACTGCATCCTCAGAACTTCTAGCCTTTTAATCTCCTTGCCCTAGTGCTATTTTATGCCTCCTCACCCTCAAATGTGCTATTGCATCTGCCTTGAATGTCATTCCTTCACTTTCTCTGAGTAGCTGAGCACTCAGAGTTCATGTCATTTCCCCTAGAAAGCCTTCCCCAACCTTTCTGTCTGAGTCAGAACATCCTGTCTTGGGCTCTTGTTGTGCCCAGATATATTATAGTCATGGTCTTATTACAGGATATTATAATTGTGGATTTTTTTGCTCATCTCCTCCACTAGACTGAATCCACTGAGGTCAAGGACTGTGTCTTAATCTTGCTATTTGTATCTCTAGATACAAGGAAAGCTTGGTAAATGCACTAAGTGCACTTAGGATCAGTTTAAATTCTTCAAATAACAGGCAGTTTGGTGCCTTAAAGGCAGCCTGTTCCCTTTTTTATATTATTAAAAAGTTCTATCACAAACCAAGCTGAAATCTGCTTCCCTGTAATTTCTACTCATTTGTTCTTGTCTGTCCTCAGAAACTATGTCTCTTACTAGATGCTAGTGATCTGCTCCGAGCTTAGTTTTGGCAAGGGACACAGTTATAATTGGTTGCTCTTCTTGAAATAACTCAGTGCTGCATGTTTGTGGTACCACATTTTTCTTTTAATTAATATTTTATTTAAAGTAAGAAAAATTTGAGTTCCTCTGAAGTGTTTCAGTTTGTTATGTTTCAATGTGTTCCCATAATCTGCTTCCCTAAAGACTTTCTGCTACCTTAATTCAAGCAAAGTAGTTACATTCAGATGTTATTTTTCAGTGATGATAGTTACTCTTGCCCTCCCTTTGTCATGTGGACTCAGTGGATTTCACTGGACTCATTGTTCTCTGTTTTGGGCATTTCGTGGGACTGACTTGCAGCTGGCTGCTCTGTACATCATCACGTTTCTGCTCAGTGCCCCAGCCTTTGGCTGCAGAGATCTGCTTAGATCTGCCCATGAGCTCTGGAATCACATCTACATAGTTTTGTAGAAATGCTGTGCTTTGCTACAGACTGAATTTTCTCAAAGAATAATCTGCATTAGAATTTTCCAGTGAGTATGTTAAAAATGCCGAGACCTGAATCTCTACTTCTGAACTTTTAGGTTAAATTCTCTGAGAATGAGCCCTACAGTGTACATTTTAAATAGCTTTTCTGGATGATTCTCATGTAAGCTAAAGTGAAGAAACATTGAGCTAGATGTTGGAAAAATAATCACCAAATAAATCATTATTCATCTGTCTTGGATATTCATTTATATCTAAGTGTCTTAGTGACTTTTCTCATTGCTGAGACAAAACACCTGACGCCCTAAGTTAAAGGATGAAAAGTTTATTTACCTCAAAGTTTGTGGAGGTTTCAGTCCATAATCAACTAGCTCCAAGGCAGATATTGTGTCAGACAGGGATTGCAGATGAGAAACAGTTCATGGCATGCAGAAGGCATCAAAGCAGCAAGGGACGACCACAGCTCTTTCTATCCCTTATATCTTATCCAGGCTACTTAGGGTAGGTAGCACTCATACCCTTAATCTTAGTGCCCTTGATTCTTGCATGGAGTCATGAATAAATCCCAGCATCACACACTAGATCCAGCCACCTCTGGAAAAACCCCACCTATGACTGCTTGAGTCTTTGGGGGGACATCTAGATACAAGTCATAACATTAAATAGATACTAACCCTCATTACTTCCCTTCCCTTTTTTTTTTCTTAGTTGTAGCTGGGATAATTCAATTATATAATCCCTGTGTGCTAGTTAAGGTAACACCATTAACAGACTCATCCTTAAACCTCAGTGGCTTACCATGACTAAAGTTTATTACTAAATCACATAAAGTCCAAATGGATGTTTTTATTTGTTGAGTGGCTCTCCCCTACATGGTACTCCAGGAACCCAGATTTTTTTCCACATTGTAGAGCTGCCTTCTAGAATGTGTGCATCTAGTTGGCAGAACAAAAAAGAGTAAGTGACAAAGCACACCAACTCTTGAACCACACCATCATGGAGGCAACACATGCCACTTTCCACTCATATATCATTGGAGAGAACTATTCACATGGTTACTGTAAAGGCAAGAATTTATGAGAAATGCAGTTTAGCCATGTACTCAAGAAAAAATGTGCTTTGCTTATTGTTTCATGACAAGCTGTTACAAAACTTAGCAGTTTAAACAATTGCTCTTATTCAGCTCCCAATTCTGTGGGACAGACTTTTGGGCTGGAACCAGCTAGGCAGTTAGGCTAAGTCAACCTCATCTGATCTTAGCTAGCAGCTGCCATGTTGATTGGGGATTCCTTGGTCTGGGATGGTCTTAGCTAGAAAAGGGTATCATTACTCTACTCGTATCTCGCTCTCCAGTAGCCAGCCAGGCTTGTGTACATGGCAGCTAGGCAGGATCCCAAGAGTAAGAGCAGAAGTGTGTAAAGTCTGTTGAGGCCTAGGTTCATAACTCACACAAGAAAACTTCCATCCCATTGTTGGCTAATACCAAAAATCAAGGAATGGAGATGTAGAATTGGCAAAGAATTGTGATCATTTTTTCAATCTGTCACAAGAAGAAAATATATTTGGTAGACCATGTTGTCAGAAAAAATGATTAACAGAATCTTGACATCATAGTAAGTTTGCAATAGACTTATTGTCATAACTATTATCATTTATGGAACATTTGCTATGTGGCAGGTTCTATACTAGAGCAGTTTACATACTATATCATATTTAATCATCACAATTCCCTCACTTTGTAGATAAGGGAACCAAGGCTCAAAGAGATGAAGAAAAGTACCAAATTCAGCTAGTAAGTAATGGTTCCAATGCTCCTACTCCATACCATCTTGGGTGTTAGGAGACAAGCTAAACTTGGGTTGCTTAAAATGCAGAAGAAAAAAAACAGTTGGTATCTAGAACTGTATACAGCATTTAAGAAAGTCTGAGAATGATTTGGAAAGAAAGATTCTGGCCTTCTGACCTGAAATATGAGGATGAATCCTAGAGCAAGTTTTGGCAGATGACCCTCAAGTTGTTACAGATCATCCCAAGGACAAAACAGTCATGATTACTGTGACTCATTTCATGTCATACAGCTGCCTTGTTCTGTTCCTTTTCATAGGAGGTGGGGAGATTCCTTTCTGATCAGAGTCTGTTTTAAAGTTGGAAGATTTCAGGTAGGAGGAAGAAGGCAGAAGGAAAGAGAGTAGAAGATAGAAGAATTCAGCCTGGGAGTGGAAAATACCAGAGCAGAAGAGGAATTTGAATTCCCCTCACCAGATATTCCCAGTCTTTCTTAAGAATGAGGACTCAGATAAGATAGCACTTTGTTGATTCTACAAACAAAGCTTAGTGAGCATATGATATAACAAACATTTTCTTGTCACCTCAATCTCTCAGAAGTCTGCTGCCCACAAGCTGGAAGTCACTGTTTCAGTCCAAAAGAGTAGATGGGTTTAATTTTGAGAGTCTACACTGTTAATTAGACAGTGGTTACTGCAAGCGCTGTCTTGAGACAGATTCTGAGGCCATGTCTGGATGTTACAGCAAAGATTGCTATGAGTGATTATTGCTATCTCTCACTGGACTGGACAGAGATGATAGTGGCACATGTGCTAAGTGTTTGCCATCTCAGAGCCAGGAATATCTTTATAAAAGGAAAGTGTGGCACAGAAAATTACGTGACTTTCTCCCTGTTACACAGTTAGTTAACACCAGAAGCACATCTAGATCCCTGATTCCCCGACTAGTGTCTTTTCCATGACAGTAAGCCAAGTAAAGAGACTTATTTTACTGTTTAATGTTCAGGCATGATATATTTTTCATTTTCCTTTCCACATTTGCCCCTGTCCTTTTTTTTCTTTCTGGAAATCTGCTTTTGTGCTATACATGGTATAATTTTCTTCCTTTATTTAAGAAAACAAAGCTCAACAAGACTATTGGGGGATTTGCCTGGTGAATTTACCTCATTACTGAGACAAGGCCTCAATTCTGCCCAGTCCCATGCCCACTCTTCTGTCATAATGTAGTCGTGCCCAAGCATTAGACTTTGAAATTAGAGGGCTAGTTCATTACTGAACTAAAATCTGATGCAATTCAAGAAGACCAGGTGAAAACATTCCTCTCTTGTTGTGTCCTTTCTCACGTTCTAAAGCCCCTTGATCTCTATTTTAAATTTTTTGAGCGCCTGAGATTAACTAATTTCTGCTTACTCATATACCCATGCAACTTCTTGTTCCTATGAAACCTCTTCGATAGAGTAGGATGGACTTAAATTTTATCCCATCTAGGTTCTGAGAAGGCTAAGATTCAGAGAGGGCAGAGTTAGAATTTTTCAGGGTTTCAGAGCTGGGAACCAATTTTCAAGAATCCAGTACGTAAAGTGGCCCGTTTGCTCAATGACCAGTACATACCACAGCCTTGCTTTTGCTCAGTTCATAGGTTTTCATTTTGTCTTTGCTTTAAGGCATATAATTTTACCTCTGTCCCAGCTTCTTCCTTCTTCAGCTGAGCCTAGAGAGAAGAGAAAAGGAAAAATGAAGAACACGAAAAGAATGCACAAAGAATATGAAAAAATTTTCAAAAATCTCCTCTATTAAAAACATATATAAAAAATGCTGCCTATATATTCAGAATGTATATGAATAAGTCTATTAATGAAGGATTGTAATAAAGAGCACATTTTTCAACTCCTTTCCTCTTATGAGTCAGAGTATAAATAGATTTGCCTGTCTTCCTTGGTCAGTCTTAGCAGAATTTCTTCTTTTTACTTTCAATTCTCCCAAAACACTATTTCATGACTTTTCCTGTCTTGGGATTGTTATACTTGCTGTTTTTATGCCTTGAATGCCCTGCCCCTCTTACCATCACTTTCTCCCTGGCATTTTTAGAGTCTCAGCTTCAATAGCTCCTTCTCAGTGAGGCTTTACTTGATCACTTAATCTAACTTAGCTTCTTTGCTCCATGTTTCAGTTAGCTTTTACATGTAACAAACCATCTCAAAATTTAATGGCTCAAAACAAGCAGCATTCATTGAACTCACGATTCTGCCAGGCCCAGCTGGGTTCACTCATAGATCTGAACTCAGCTAATGGGTTGGCTGGAGGTTGGGTGGTCCTAGATTATCTCCCTGTCACTTGGGGTGTTGGCAATGACAGAGCTGTGTATTGCTCATCCGCCAAAAGACTAACATAGGATTGTTTACAAAAAAGCTCAGATTTTCAAGAACATCAAAACTATGAGCTCTTAAATGCAAGCACTTTTCAAGTTTCTGCTTACACTGTATTTGTTACTATCTCATTGGCCAAAATATATCACAAGGCCAACATAAATGGAAGGGGAAGAGAATAATTCTATGTCTTGATAGAAAGAGTTCTAAAGTCACAGTGCAGGGTAAGAAGTGGAAGAATTTGTAGTCAAATCTTTGGACTACAGGAAATGAACAAAGAAAACACAAGCAGAGGTTTGAAAAGCACTTCCACATTGGAATTTGCTCTCTAGCTGTGCTTGGAACCCTGAAGCCACCGCATGACAAGCCCAGGCTAGCCTGCTGGAGAATGAGACTACAGGGAAGAGAGCGACGGTACCCAGCTAACAGCTGCCCAACCACCAGACATGTGAGTGAGGCTGTCCTGCATCACTGAACTTCCAGCTGATCCTCCAGCTAACTCTAGGTGCAGGAGGGAGCTGAGCAAAGGTCAGCTGAGCCAGTGTAGACTAGAGAAGTCACCTGGCCAACTTACAGAATTAAGGGCCGGGAGTTTGGCTCAGTGCCTTAAGCGCCTCCCCTGGCAGGCGCAAGGTTGTGAGTTCAATCCCCGGTGCCGCAAAAAAAAAAAAAAAAAAAAAAAAAACAAAAAAAAAAAACTTACAGAATTAGGAGCTAAATGAAATATTTATTGTCCTAAGCCAATAAAGCTTGAGGTGTGTTGTCACATAGAAAAAGCATTCAACACAGGACACCTGGATCAAGACACCAGTCCCAGTCAGGGAACAATACATGGTCCTATGTGGTTATGTCTTACAGCAGACAGTGTTCACACTGGTCATATCTGTCCATGTGTATTTGACTTCCAACTGCCCAATTTCTGTATTTCTTTGCTTGAGGGATTTCTGTGTCCCTCAGAGCCCACCCTTCCTATGCACATAGTAGGCTGGAAGTTCTGAAGAATTAATGTTTACTAGAAGCAACCCTCAAACAACAACTAATGGGAGTTGGTTTATAAGTGCCTCAGCAAATTGCAAAATGAAAAATACGCTCGCAACTCTATCCCAGAGTCCTCTGGTGGTACTGTGTTCTGGAACTTGGTCAAGAGCTCTCGTCACTGCCCTGCTCTTGTCTCTTTCATCTGCAGCATGACCTGGAAATATGTGGTTCTGGAATGAACCAAGGCCTCTCATTTAGGCTCCATCAGAGGCTGAAGCTGGGCATTTGCACCCAACATATTTAGCAGGATAGGTTTGATGAAGGAAAGTGCGAGATTGTGATAAGAATATAAGAGATGAAATGAAAGCCAAGGATAAGAGAAGCTGTGAGACAAGAGAAACGAGAGATCTGTTCTGTGTCTTATGTACCAAG
Organism: Dasyprocta punctata; assembly: GCA_004363535.1. Lineage (NCBI taxonomy): Eukaryota > Metazoa > Chordata > Mammalia > Rodentia > Dasyproctidae > Dasyprocta > Dasyprocta punctata. Next base: position 25,980 of record RJWM01002960.1, on the reverse strand, counting down.
AAATAAAGACAACAAGTTTAATATGTTCATTTTTCTTACAAGAGCCTTTATTTTCCTTCTAGTACTATTTTTGGGGTGTGTGTTTGTTTAAGGTATAATTTATATGCAGTGAAATACAAAGATCTTCAAGGTACTGTTTAATGAGCTTTAACAAATGTATACACCCATATATCTTGCAAGTCAAGAAGCAGAGCATTTCAACCACCCCCAGCGTGTCCCCTTGTGTCCCTTTGCAGTCATTCTTCATTCCCCACCAGAGGCAATCTCTGCTGATTTCTATCATCATATATGAGACTTGGCTATTGCTGAATTTTATAAAAATGAAACCATATACTATGTATTTTTTATAACTTGTTTCTTCACTCAGTGTAATGCTTTTGTGATTATCTATGTTGTAGTGTCTATCAGTAGTCCATTCCTTTCTATTGCTGAATCGACAAGTTCCATTGTATGACTATAATTTACCAATTCTCATCATGTTTTGTTTTTGTATTCTTTTCTATTTCTATCTATTCTGAATATAGCTACTATGACCATTCATGTATGAGTCTTCTTATGGGCAAATATTTGACTAAATGTCTAAGAACAAAGTTGTTAGATCATAGGGTAGGTGTGAAGCCTTTTCTCTGGTTGCCTCTGTGGTTACCTCAGTTCCCTCAACCCTCTTCCTGAACTGCCTCCCTGCTAGGTCTAGGGTACTGAGACTCCAGCAAGAATTCTGTGGTGTGGACTCATGCATTCCCCTAAACATTTCAGAGCAGGGAGCCAGGGTAGGGTCATGGGACTAGAAATTGGGCCTGTGTGACCAGGAGACAAGGGTCTGGCCTTGTTGCTTTCATTAATAATTTGGAGGTAAGTATTTTTCTATTTTTTTCTTCTGTTGGTTGCTCTTCAAGGTTTTTCCCGCCTAGTTCTAAGTCTGCCTTGTGAGTTCACAGTAGATGCTCAATTAAAATCTGTTATTCTATTCAGGACAGAGAAATTTATTTCATTGTATATATTTCTCTTGACTTCAACAATATTTTTAAAGAGCAGAATATATTTATTGAGAGAAAGAAAGCTTTTGTCTGAGAGAGAGACAGAAGGGGACCTGAGTGGGTTGCCAAAAATATTAAAATAGCTACCATTTCACTTGTTTTCCTGCCTCCTAATAAGGGTTTAACCCAAAGAGTTGGTAGGAATACAAGGAGGGCTCAGACAAAGAAGAGGCTACAGAATTACAGCAAACAAAAGAGGAGATGTGTGTGTGTGTGTGTGTGTGTGTGTGTGTGTTGTGTAAGGGAAGCAGAAATGCAACAGAAAGTAGGAAGCACATAAAGAAGATGATAGTTGCCACAGGGAGTAAACTTTGAGGAGAAAAAAGATGTTTTGAAGCAGTTTGGCTGAGTCATGTGCAATGTCAACAAATCCTCTTTCTCACCAAGAAAATTTCAGGAAAACTATCCATCGTTCTACAGTATTTTGAGGGTTGTATATATAATTATAATGACCTCAAGACCATGGAAGTCTCTGCTAAAGGGGTCCTACAACATTTAGGTTGATTGAATGAATACATTCCAGTAAAAAACAAGTTGCAAGAAAGACATCTAATAACACAGTAGTCTACAGAACCAGGAAGTTTGTTTTTCAGGGAGCAATTCAAAGTACACAGGGTGGGGAATATTGGTGAGGCAGCTTTGCTGCATAGTTAATCAGAAACCGCAGGTCCTTCTATTGTGTGGCTCTACCATTCTTCAGGTTATCGTTGTTATCTGTGTATTTGAATATAGGTTGCTGTAGGTTCTGGGTGTTGGAAAGGAGAATGATAAAATGGAGGAGGCATGCCTACTGTCTGAAATTGTAATTCTGAAAGTAGCATAATCGTTGCCTCTCACATACTAGTGGCCGGAGTTCAACCATCTGACTGAGCTTAATCTCAAGGGAGATAGAAAATGTAGTTAAACTGTGTACCCAAGAAGAAAGAGACAGCACATGGTAACAAACAACTGGTACTATATATCCCAGTGAGCAAACTCTCAAGTCACTCAACAGGCTGCTTGGAGGACCGTTCCATCCATGCTCAGGAAAGAGCAGTACTCTGTAAACCTCAACACTTGTTTCTACTTTTTATTTTTTATTTTTTTATTGGTATATTTTAGATGTACATATTGGTAACATTCATCATAGAATTCCCAGTCTTTTTTTCCTATTCCCCTCTACTCCCTTCGACCCCCTCTTACCCTCCTCATTTACAAAAGCTTTGTTTCAATTTTTTCCTTCTATTCTTTTTTTCTTTGTCCCTTCCTTCCTTCCCCTCCTCCCTTGTTTCCTGTCTCATTTGAAGGTTTTCTTCCCATTTCTCAATCTGTATGATACATTTTGGTCCTTTTTGTACTTCTGGTTTTTCACATCAGAGAAACAATGCAGTATTTACATGCATGTCCAAATTATTTCACTTAAGAATATGATCTCAAGATGCATCCATTTAGTGAGAAATGTCTCAAATTTATCCTTCTTTATGGCAGAGTAGTACTCCATGGTATAATAAAAAACACACCTTCTTTATCTATTCCTCAAATGATGAGCATTTGAACTGTTTCCAAGGTCAAGTTATTAAAAACTGTGCCTCTCTAAACATGCGTATGCATATATCTCTGTGGTATGACACTTTCAATTCTTTTGGGAGGATACCAAGAAGGAGAATAGCTGGGTCAAATGGAGCCTCTAGTTTTATTTTTTTGAGGAATCTCCACAATGATTTCCACAGTGACTGTAACAGTCCACACTACAACCAACAGTGGAGAAGGGTTCCTTTTCCCCCATCGCCCCTCTAGCATTTGTTACTGGTTGATTTCTTAATAATAGCCATTCCTTCTGGAGTGAGATGGAACCTCAGTCTTGTATTAATTTGCATCTCTCAAATGATCAGTGATGTCGAACATTTTTTCATATATTTATTTGGTGTGTCTTCTTCATCATCTGAGACATATCTATTCATTTCAGATGTCCGTTTTTAGACCGGGTCTGTAAATTTGGGGGATCTGATTTTTTGAGCTCTTTATGTATTTTAAATATTAGTCCTTTGTCTGAGGAACAGCTGGCAAAAATTTTTCCCACAACATGGGTTATCTTTTCACTGTGTTGCTGGTTTCTTTTGCTGTGCAAAAGCTTTCTAATCTGATGTGATCCCGGTTGTTGATTCTCTGTGGCAGTTCCCATGCGATTTGGGTTTGTTCATAAACTCTTTGCCTTACATCAATGCATTGAAGAGTTATACGTATTGTATTTTCAAGCAGATTTAATGTTTCTGCTTTATTATTTAGGTCTTTGATCCATTTTGATTTTAGTGTAGTGCATGGTGAAAGATATGGGTCTAGTTTTAATCTTTAGCATATAGAAAGCCAGTTTTTCCAGCACTATTTATTAAAGGACTATCTTTCTTTCAAAGAATGTGTTTGGCCCCTTTGCCAAAGATAAGGTGGCTGAGTGTGTTTGGAATTGTTTCTGCATCTTCTAATCTGGTCCACTGATCTCCAGATCTGTTTTTTTTTTTCCAGTACCATGCTGGTTTTTTGTTTATCATAGTGGCCTTGTAGTAAAAATTCAAGTCAGGGATTGTGATACCTCCTGCCTTGCCTTTGTTGCCCATAATTGCTTTTGCTATTCTAGGTCACTTCTGGTTCCAATGAATTTTAGGATTGTTTTCTATAGTTCTGTGAGATATGCTATTTGTATTTTGGTCCGGATTGCATTAAATCTATATAACAATTTTGAGAGTGTGGCCATTTTCACTGTATTGGTTCTTTCTACTCATGAGAAAGGATATCTTTTCATAATCTGATATCCTCTTTGATCTCCTTTTTCAGAGTACTGAAGTGTTAAAATGAAAATATTTTACTTCATTACATTGATTCCTAGACATTTCATTTGTTTGGATGCTATTGTGAAAGGTGTTGTTTCCCTAGTTTCTTTTTCAGTGAGTGTGTTATTTGTGTACAGGAATGCTATTGATTTTTGAATGTTGTCTTTGTGTCCAGCTACACTACTAAATTTGGTTATTAAAGCTAGAAGTCTTTTGGGGTAGTTTTTGGGATCCTTTATGTCATTCACAAATAATGATAATTTAATTTCTTCCTTTCCTATCCTTATTCCTTTTATTTATTCTCTTGTCTAATTGCTCTGGCTAATGTTTCCAGAACTTTATTGAATAAAAGTGGTGATAGTGGACATCCTTGTCTTCTTCCTGATTTTAGAGTGAAAGCTTTCATTTTTTGCCCATTTAATATGATGTTCCCTGTTAGTTTGTCATAGATGACTTTTATCAGATTGAGATAAAGACCACATATTCCAATTTTCTGTAGAGTCTTTATCATGAATGGGTGTTGTACTTTGTCAAACTCTTTTTCTGCATCTATTAGGATGATTGTATGGTTTTTGTCCTTAGCTCTGTTACTACCATGTATTACATTTATTGATTTGCATATGTTGAACCATGCCTGCATCCCTGGGATGAACCCTAACTGGTCATGGTATATAATCTTCTTGATGATTTGTTGCATTCTGTTTGCCACTATCCTATTGAGGATTTTTGAGCCTATGTTCATTAGGGAGATTGACCTTTAGTTCTCTTCTTTTGTTAGGTCCTTCTCTGATTTTGGTATCAGGGTAATGCTTGCTTTCAGTAAATTTAGGAACATTGCTTCCCTTTCAATTTCATTAAAGAGTTTGAGGAGTAGCAGCATTAGGTATTCTCTAAATTTCTTGTAGAATTCAGCAGCGAATCTGTCAGGGACTGGGCTTTTTTGTTTGTAGGTTTTTTCATTACATCTTCAATTTCCTTGATTGATAGTGGTTTATTTGGAATTTTTATATCTTCTTGATTTAGCTTTGGTAATTTGTATGTATCTAAGAATCTGTCCATTTCTTCTGTGTTTTCCATCTTACTAGATTTTAGGTTTTCAGTGTAGGTACTGATGATCTGGATTTCTACAGGATCTCTTGTGATTTTATCCTTTTTATTCCTAATTGCATGGATTTGAGTCTTTTCTTTCCTTTTGTGATAAGGTTGGCTAAGTGTTTGCCAATTTTATTTAATCTTTGAAAGAACCAGCTCTTTGATTCATTGATTCTTTGTACTGTTTTTTAGTCTCCATTGCATTAATTTCTTCTCTGATCTTTATAATTTCTTCCCTTGTATGAACTTTGGGGTGGACTTGCTTTTCTTTTTCTAGAAGCTTGCAATTCAACATCATGCTGTTTATTGAGTTCTCTCTGGGCTTCTGATTTGTGAATTCACTGCTATAAATTCCCCTGTTAGGACTGCTTTCATTGCATCCTGTAAGATGCAATATGTTGTATTGGCATTATTGTTTAATTTTAGAAACTGTCTAATTTCTTGTTTAATTTCTTTTTTTAGTTTTATGTTAATAAGAGTAAAACCAAACCAAACAAAACAGAATAAAATCAATCAAAACCAAACAGTGAAAGTGATACAGACTTCAAAACAGGATAACAGGAAATAAACAATGGCTACCATAATGCCTTTTGTTACATTTGAAATTGCTGCCTATACCATCAGACATAATAAAATCAAACAAAACAGAACAGAATGAAACCAATCAAAACAGAACTTAAAAAAAACAAAACAATGAGAACAATATTGGGTTTCTAAAACAAGATAGACAGACATCCCCCGTATTTGCTATATTACATATTATTATCCTCTTAATTGATGCTCAGACTATTGGCCCTAGGCCTGCAAAGTCAATCAAACAACACAAATATTAAATTGTTTTATATCTCAGTTGCTAATGACTCAGCCTGTTTTTCTCTGAATCAGCCAGTTGCTTACAGGAGGTGGGGGCAGGAGGGTGGGGTGGGCAGGACAGTGATCTTGTCTCTCAGCCTGCATGCCAGTTGGCTCATTGGAAGGGTGAATTGGCTTCTTGTTTCTCTTCTTGGGACCAGCATGGCTTCTGCCAGCCCACAGGAAGGGCACACTGGCTTCTTGTTTGTTCTTCCAGGGCCTGCATAGCTTTCACCAGCTCACAGGAAGGGGAAATTGGCTTCTTGTTTCTCCTCTTCTTATTTAATTTTAATCTGGGATACATTGGTTGTTTAGTAGAGTGTTATTTAATTTCCATGTGTTTATGAAGTTTTTGTGGTTTCTTTTGCCATTGATTTCCATTTTCAATTCCCTATGGTGTGATAATATGCATGAAATAATTTCATTTACTTAAGCATGTTCTATGAGTTAGTTTGTGGTCTAATTTGGAGAATGTCCCATATGCAGCTGAGAAGAATGTGTATTCTGATGTTGTGGGGTGGAACATTCTGTAGACATCTGCTAAGTCCATTTGTTGAAAAGTTTGGTTCAGTTCTGATATTTCTTTGTTGATTTTTTATCTAGTTGATCTGTCTGTGTGTGACAGTGGGATATTGAGGTCCCATGTTATAATCATATTAGTGCTTATTTGATTTTTCATGTCTGTTAATATTCGTTTTATACAGTTGGTTGTGCTGGTATTTGGTGCATATATATTTATGATTGTTATCTCTTCCTCTTGGATTTCTCTTTATAGGGATGTAGTGAACTTTGTGTCTCTTAGTCAGTCTGGACTTGAAATCTACGTTGTCTGCAAATAGAATAACTACTCCTACTTTTTGCTGGGTTCCTGCTGCATGGAGTATTGTTTTCCATCCTTTGACTTTCAGTCTATGAATTTCTTTTTGAGTTAATTTTGCTTCTTGTATGCAGCATATTGTTGCATTTACTTCTTGATCCATTCTCCCAGTCTGTTTCTTTTGATTGGTGAATTGAGACCATTAACATTGATGGTTATAACTGGTATGTAATCACTTGTCCTTGTCATATTATTTTCCTTTTGTTGACTTCCTTCCCCCTCCCCTTTGTTTAATTGCTTGCTTTTCCTGGTGAATTCATTCTGTTTGTGTTCATGGAATTGTAGTCCTTGTTATCACTTTCTAGAATGTCCTTCAGGACATTTATGAATGCTGGTTTGGTGTTCGTGAATTTCTTCAGGTGTTCTTTGTCATGGAAGTATCTTATTTCTCCATCAGTTTTGAAAGATAGTTTTGTGGGGTACGTCAATCTCTGTTGGAGATTGTTTTCTTTAAGGCTAGAGATACTTTATGCTCTCCTTGACTTGAGGGTGTGTGTTGACAAGTGTGCCATGGTTCTGATGGGCTTTTCTTTGTAGGTGATCTGTTACTTTTCTCTAACAGTTTTTAATATTCTGTTCTTGTGTTGAATTGCTGGAGTCTTGACTATTATATGCCTTGGTGTAAATTTTTTTTCCATCATGGCTAGTTGGAGTTCTATAAACCTTACTTATCTGCATATCAAATTCTTTTTCCATGCTTGCAATGTTTGCTATCATAACTTCCATGAACAGGTTTTTATGTCATTTGCACCATCTTCTGCTTTTTTTTATTGACTCTGATCAATCTTACGTTATTCTTTTTTTAAATTTATTTTAAAGAGGATAAAACCAAGGAAAATAAAACAATAAAACCAATCAAAATAAACCAGAATAAGTGATACAGGACTTTAAAACTTTACAAAATAATAGTTACCATAATGCCTTTTGTTGTCTTCAAGTAGCTGCAGATACCTTCAGACACAGTAAAAATCGAACAGAACAGAATAGAATAGAAACAATAAAAACAAAACAATGAATGCAATAAAGGGCTTCAAAATAAGCCAAAAGTAAATCCCAAATGGCTACCATAATACGTCTTGCTATCTTTCAAATAGCTGCTCCGTCATCAGATTTAACATAGTCAAACAAAAGAGAATAAAACCCAACTGAGCAAGATAATGAAAATGATATGGCTTCCCTGCCAGAATTGCTTTCTGGTGAGGCCTGGTTCTCTCCCTCCACAGTCTGCAGATGGCACTGACTCACAGAGAGAGGCTTGTGTGTGGCTGACCCCCACTCTGGCAGCAGCCTGCGCATGGCGCTGGTTTTCTGGTGGGGATCACCTCCTGGTGAGTCCTGGTTCTCTCCCTCTGCAGTCCACGAATGGCCAATTGTACGTTATGCTTCTTTACATCATATAGCCACTGTTTGATTGATTTCTCATGATCTCTTGCTATTTTTAAGAAATCTTTGTTTGGGGAGGGGGAAGTACTGGGAGTCAAACAGCCTTACACTTGCCAGGCAGGTACTATGCCACTGAGGTCTATCTCTGGCCCCAGATATCATTTTTTTCATGTTCACTAACTACAATCCTGTCTTCTATATATGATATTCTGCCCCTCATATTGGCTCATTCTGCCAGTTTCAATAGAATTTTTAATTTCCTGGATATCTGTTTGAATCTGCTTCATGCATTCTGTTTCTTTCTTATGCTGAGTGTTCATGGTTTCCCTCATTTTTCTAAGGTCCTCTATTTTTTTTATTTATATCTGCTGTAGAGTCACAAACCATGTCTTGCATTATGATCACCATCTCTGTAGTTATCTGATAAATTATTTCTGATTTCCTATTTTCTAGAGCCTCATTCTTCTACTTTGTTACTTCCACTGTTACCACTTCAGAAAGTCTAGGTGGGTGGCTTTCAGATTGTTCCACCTCATTGCCCCCTGGGTTTGTCTTTGGTGAACTGGAAGCCTGGGGTTGCATCTTGTAAGTGTCTTCTCATTTTCTTTTATTTTTTCTTTTTTCAGTTTAATCCCTGGGCTGATGCTTGCAAATTGCTTGTGTCAGGTGGCTTTATTGGTAGTATTGCGTATCCTTAGGAAATGACTACTTCTCATAAATGTCTTCTAGGTGTAGCTGGCTTTTTGGTTTTGAGTGGATTGCAAGAGCCTCCCTCTTCAATTTACTGGGGAGGAGAAGTTGTTGCCTATTTGGCCTAGCACCTGGTTCTTTGGTACTGGCCTACAGTATTATTTATGACTCTTAGGTAATCTCAGTCTTTGCATATCTGGAAGAACAACTGATTAGATCAATTGTGTCACCTTGACCAAAGTAGTACAATTGACAATAACAGTAGCACCCAACATAGCCTACAAAATTTCGAACTGTGATGACTATTAATTTGCCACCTTTACCTGATGAAGTAGATTTATGGTTACACACCAAAATCTAAAATGAACCACAAAATTGTATACAGTAAACATGCCCCTCAATATGGCGATTTTACCCTCAGGGAAAAATTTAAAAGGTGTTAGAGGGAAAAATAGAGAAATAGAAGAGATGAAGAGATTAGAAGCAAGGTTGGAAGACAATGGAAGATTACAAGAACTTTGGAGAACTGGTGAAGAAGACAGGAGGGAAAGAGTGAAGGAAGAAGTAAACATAAGACCATAACAGAACAACAACTATGAAAAAAACTAGAAACAATTTTCACACTCATATAAAAATAAGAAAAATGAAGAAAAAGAAAACAGAAACAAAGAATAAAAATAAAAAATATGTCCACTTTACAGTGTGTCTCTACTGTCACTGGTAGACAGAATGGGCAGACATATCCCAGATCTGCGTTGACTAACCCCAGCAAGCCAGTCATAGATTTACAGTGGGGTAGTAGATAATCCCAGTAAGCCAGCACCCTTAGTTCTACTGAAGTTCACACTTCTTTCTGACTGTGAGTCTGAAACTTGATTTGTTTAACTTGCAGCACTCTGTGTGCTTCTTGCTGGCCTGAACTCAGCTCCTTGACCTCCGGCTGAGTTGAATCTGGTTCTGCCTCGTCCTAACGCTGGAAGCCCCTAGATGGAGCCAGCCTGCAGCTGCTTTGAGTTCCAAGCTCAGTTGGCCCCTTCCCAAGATGACTACCAGCCAATTACCCGCCCCTATGGGGGCATCTGAACCTGAATAACTAACCAGCCACTGCAGTCCGCTGCATCTACTGCTATGTTCCACTGGTGCATTTCTCTGTGGAGGCCTCTGGGTCATCAGTAGTCACCGTGAATCTGCAGGTTCAGGCCACCCTTCCCACACAGTGAGTTGGGGCTCAGGGAGAAAGTGCCGCTTGGCACCTCCTTCTTTTGCATTGAGGTCTCTCTTTTTGCTCTCCCCATGGGCTTCAATTCTCACTTCAGATCCTTGCCAGGTCCAGGAGACCCACTTTCTTCCTTCTTCTTTTCCTCACATTGCTATATTCCAGCATCTGGACACCAAATCTTGGAGAGGTTGCTTCTCTACTCTTCACCACTCTGCCATCTCCCTAGAATTGTTTCTGCTTTGGCCTATCCTGCATTTACCCTCTGTGTGCCACTTATACCATGGTCTGATGGGTTTTGGGCAATAGGATTACTAGTAGTTCTCAAACACTTGTCTGATAACAAGTTAGCCTAGAACTGAATATCCTTCAGGAATAGGGTAATGGAGGGAAGGGGGCTGAAGGACTCCCTTCCTTCCAATGGGGAGCTGAGAGTAAAGTCTTGAATTACCCTCCTTTCTCAGAAATTCCTCCCAAGCCAGATGTGCCCTTTCCTACCCACCTGCATTATTCAACAATCCTTTTTTCTCCTGTTTCTTCACATATCCCAATAGTGTTGGCAGGCTATGTATGTAATTGAACACAGAGCATTTTCTCTCCACTGTGATTAATCAAACTTCATCCCATATGTAGTTGAATCACTCTTAAAAAGATACATTGAAGGTCTTTAGGCTAGAAACTTCCTGAGTGTTGAGTGACATGAGTTTGGGTGTTCCTCTGTGATGACATTGACACCAACTCTATTAACTGAACACTTTCCCTCCTCTCATTTTCTCTCCCCTTCCACTCTCCTTTTCCATGACTTTGACACTACCATTTTTCTTCACTTCAGGTCCACCATGACCTGTGAGCCAAGTCTACAATATCAATAGGTCCCTTGGAATGACATCCTATGTTTGATTTATAGTCAGCCTCTGGGGTTATCTACATGGCAGTCATAGATGATTAGAGCAACAGAGAATTTTCTTTTCAAGAGAAAACACTGGAGTTTAATTAATCTCAAGGCAAAGTGGTTCATTTCAAAATAAATTATATTCTGTAGATGATAAAACAGCTGTTTAAAAACACATTCTCTAGAAAGTGAGAAGAAGGATGACAACCTGCAGATCTTAAATGAAAGAAAATCTTTTAAAAAGCTAAACAGGTATGGTGAATTTTATGAATGATGAACCCTATATACTTTCTGTGCCTGTGGTATTGAAGATCTTCCTGTTAAAAATGGAATCTGTTTCTCAATATCTTGAGAATTTGCTGCTCATGTGACCTGCTTTGACCAATGGGATATTAACAAATATGAAGCAAACAGACTTGAAATATACCTGTGTATTGGGGCTTTATGTCTTATGGCACCTGAGACCTTGAGTCCCAAGTTAGCTTGCTGAATGGTTAGAAGAAATATGTAGCTGACCTCATGTCCTCAGTCAATAGCTTGCCAATGCTATGATACATGTGTGTGGTCCTTCTAGATTGTCCAGTTTCTAGACAATTCATAAGCTGACTGCAATGAGAAATCTCAACTCACACCAAACCAAACAAAACAAAAACTCCTTCAAAAACCAAAACCTGCCTGATCAAACCCCAGAAGTGTTATCTAAATAAATGGTAGTTGTTAGTTTTGGAGTGGTTTCTTATGTTGGCAAAATTTGTGTGTCTGTCTGCCTGTCTGTGTACCTCTTAGATCTTTCCACATATCCATAAAAAGTTTTCAACAGGCCCTAAAATCAGTGTAGCAAGGTAAAGTCTTTATTTGGATACTCTACAAGAATTCCAAACTTCAAAGCTAAACACATTAAGAAAAATTAAATGGTTAGTCTCCTCTTCTCTCTCCCATCCCTCTCTTTCCCCAGACTGAAGAAAGGCAGTACCTGACTAAAATGTGCTACAATACACATTTGTCTGGGGTCACTATTCCTCCTTGGAAGCCCCAGAAAGAAGGATAAAGGAAGGTATGTGTGCCCTTCAGTTTTTCTGTTTGTAGGGAGATGGACAATAACCACTGGTATTTTTATCTTATCATGCAGTTTATTTTTCTATAATTACTTTTTCATTTTTGTTCATCAAGTGTTTATATTTCAGAAACTCACAATCTCCTCTGCTGCACTTCATATTCTACAAGGATTGGCTGTGGTTGATAGCTTTCCTAGGACAAATTCCCTACAAGTGTTCTTACATAGCAGACATAGTTATTGGTTCCTAACACAATAGAGCTGGCATTTACAGGGAAAAGGGAGGGTAGAAAAAGGCTGAGTGAAATTCTCCATTTAATATCAGTTTTCCATATGTGAATAGGACTATTACTTGGGCTCTATCAAATATGGTGATTTTATTTTGAAATAGACAATAGTGAATATAGTTCTTACGAATCTAAAGTGACCAGCAGTAAGAATCATTTCCCTACTTCCTTTATTTTTCCCCTGTCGTATTTCTTTTATTTTCTCATTTCTATACATATTTTAGCTGTGAAAAGCAGTCTTTTTTCTTTAAGATAGCTTTCTTGAGGCTTAATTTACATACCACAAAAGTCACTGTTTAAAGTGTATAATTTAATGACATTTAATAAATATATAGAATTGTGCAGCCATCCACACAATCCCATTTTATGACATTTCCATCTCATGCAAAAAAATTCCTTGTGCCCATATTCAATCAGTCCTCATTTCCACTCTCAGTCCAAGGCAATTACTGATCTATTTGCTGTCTATAAATTTTCCTGTTCTGGACGTTTCAAATAAATGTGATCATACAATATAGGGAAGAGATTTTTTAATAAAGACTTTATATATACTTAGTACTTGTATGGTTTGTGTTCAGATGTCCCCCAAAGACTTATGAGGTCATGGGGGATGGGCTTTTCAAAGTTGGCTGAATCTAGAATTTGTGATTGGTTCATTGTTTAGTGCTGGGATTAGGGGTGTGAGTCCTACACCTGCCTTAGGGCGGATAGCCTCCATATAATATAAGGAGGAAAAGAGGCTTGTTCTTCCCCTTTTGCTCTTGTTGCTTTTGCTGTCTTCTACATCCATGAATGGTTGCCCTTCAGCCATGCCACTGTGCCTTGGAGCCAGCTGAATATGGACTGAAACCTCCACAAACTGTGAGTTAAGTAAACCTTTCCTTTCTTAACTTTGGGTGTTGGGTATTTTGTCTCAGCCATGAGAAAAAAGTAACTAAGACAATTTTTTTTTTTGTACTGGGAATTGAATCACAACCTTGTGCCTGCCAGGCAGGTGCTTACATCACTGAGCTAAATCCTCAGCACTATTTTTTGAGACAGGGTCTCACTATGCAGTTCAGGCTGGCCTTGAACTTACTTTGTAGCCCAGGCTTGTCTCAAACTCACATCGATCCTCCTGCCTCAGCCTCCTGAGTGCTGGGATTAAAGGCATAAGCCACCACACCTGGCCTAAGACAATATTCTTGGTGTAGGAGTTTGCTAAAGACAGAAAAATATTTACAAAAGCTATTTTTCCTTTGACAGTTTGATACATGTCTAATGAACAAGATGACCTGTCTTAATTTGGGTTCTCTAAAAGCAGGTGTTGTTATGGTTCATATCTAGATGTCTCCTAGGAACCTCATGTGCTCATAGGTGGGGCTTTTGGAAGGTGATTGGAAAGTGATCGAATTATGGGGGCTTATAACTAACTTGCTGTTAGGAGGTGGGATCATTGGGGGGTGTGGCCCAAAATGGTGTATCTCTTTCCTCAGCTCCTCCCTTCACACTATGTTTTCCTGCTGCCATGCCATGAGCAGCTTCTCCTCTGCTATGCCCCTCTGTCATGGCACCCTGCCTTGGATACAGCATACTATGGGCTGAAACCTCTCCAAACTGGAGCCAGAATACCTCCTTTTATTCTCTGGTGTCAGTTATTGTGCCTCAGCATCAAGAAAATGCCTAAAACCAAAGTCGATGGTAGAACTTAGAGGGAGGTAGCATATTTGGGAGATAATCACAAAGGAGAAATGACAGAATGGGGAACATGAGACACAGATTGGAGGAAATACACACACACACATACACAGACACAGACACATACACACACACAGAGAAATCTTAAAAGTACACAATGATTGTCGTTGTGGACAACTAGGACTTGATCCCACTGATGATTACCTGCAGAATTATGTGGAGTATGCTTTGGGGGAAGCTAGGGTATTTATGCACCATTCTAATTCTCTAATGTTGTGTAACAAATTAGTCTAATTTTATAATTTAAAGGCAACAATTAGCACCTATTATCTCTCCCTGTTTTAAGGGTCAAGAATTTGAGGTTGGCTTAGTTAGGTGATTCTAGCTTGGGATCTGCCTTGAAGGTTAAATATAGATGTCATCTGGGGCTGAAGGACCTGCTTCCAAGATGGTACACTCACCTAGCTGACAATTCATTTCTAGCTGTTGCAGAAGGTCTCAGTTCCTTACCACACAGACACCTTGTAAGGCCACCTTGAGTGTCTTCACATCATGGCAGCTGGCTTTCCCCAGAGCAAGCAATCCAAAAAAAAGCAAGATAGAAGCAGTGATGTCCTTCACAATTTAGCCTGGAAAAATCTCACATTATTATGTCTGCTATATTATATTGGTTGCAAAGGGCTGCCTTATTTATCCTGTTTATTGTGGGAGAGAACTGCACAAAGGTCTGAAGACTGCGAGACATGGACAATTGAGGTCGTCTTGGCGCTTAGACAACACATGCATTGATTCCTGTCCCTCATTGGTTGAGGATTTACCCTATGTGGGTTGCGTAAGCATCAGAAGGGGCCAAAGAAAGCTCCAGTTGGAATGGTTTATGGGTGCTTGAGGTGAGAAGCTGCTCTCTTGCTGGGAGTTGTACCCTCTAGCTGCATGTGAGCCCAGAAGTGGCCTTGGTGCTTTGGGATGGAGGCTTACCAGCATGTGCCACATGCCCCAAGGCTGCTATTAATGACACAGTTTTTAATTTTATCCTTGATAATGAAAAGAGAAACCTTTGACAACTCAGAGTTACAGGTAGAATAAAATGATTGGTGGGTGGCATGGTATTTATACCTTTGGGATGCTCTTTGGGTGAATGTTATACCAGACTGAGCTTTGAGTTTTTGGAAGTTCATTATTCCAGAATGTTAAAGCCAGCCTTCTCCTTATATTGCTAAACAGTATAAAATCACAGGCCAGCCCTGGACACAGGTCCAGCCACATTCTTGAAATATGGGAAGGGAGCTGGAGTCAAAGGCAGGAGTCAAGATTTAGAGTCAAATGTGGTGAAGGTTCTTCTCAAGGTAACTAGAATAGAAAGAAATGTTGACAGATCAATGCTTGGCAGCACCACCTAGCACTGCATTTAAAGCACTGGCATCATTGGGGTCCACCATTCATGCCACCTAATTATGTTACCCTATAAAGGAGCAAATGCATGAGCAGAAAGGGGGAAGGTAGGAAAAGAGTAATCAAGGTACAAGAGGGGAAACAAACCTAAATGCAAGTTAGGACTGGGTGACCAAAGCTAAAGGATCACGTGTCCTGGCTGGTCCAGGACAATCCTAAGTTAACCTGCTGTTCTGGAATAGTTATTAATAATATCTCCTTTTACTCTGAAATGCATCCAGGTTTGGATGGTAAATTACAGGTTCATTTTACCCATAGCACACTGCACTGTCCCAAACATAACCTTCTTCATAATCAATTTTAATGTTTAACGTGTGTCTTGTCTGCTCAGGTGTAATTTGTGGGAGGAGACCATGTCTGACTTTTACACTACTCTACCTCAAGTACTGGCATTTGTGAAGTGTTCCATTTTTACTTTACTTACTTATTGAGTGAGTGATTGAATCAATGAATGAACGGACTAACTCTGTTTTAAAAGGTGTGGTATGATTGGAACGAATTGAGGGGAAGGAAGAGGGAAGTCATTAAGTCTAAGATTCCAAGGGGAGCCATAGGAAGCATGTTTTAAAACCCCAGGTCAATGCTCCATTCAAATGTATTCCCTTCATTTAGTTCCAAGGCTCTGGGGCCAGATGGTGTGTGCTCACAAACAGAACCGCTGCTGGTGAAAAGTTTGGGGTTGTCAAATGCTCAGAAAAGCCCCAAGTGTGAACCAACAGGCTTTGCCTCTCTGGTCTCTAAGGGTCTATTCTGTCAGCAAGTATTTCCGAAAGCCAGGAAATTGTGTTATCAGTGACATGGTGACTATGAATGCTCATTTTCTGTATTTTTCCTTTTTAGGGAGAGGGAGCCAAGCATTTTGCCACCAAACAAGTCCGTTTATGGAGTACTCAGTCGCATGGGGCTGCCACGTGATTCTAAGCATAAACCTTAGCCCATCTCACAGAGCCAAAAAACACGGGCACTTCATTTGGGAGACCAGAAAAAATGAAAAATGACAGCCAAAGCCAGAGTTCTGCAGAAACTGCTGTATGGTGACTAATTTAGAAGGGAAACTTCAACCTCTCCAGTGGTGGCATTTGATTTATTTCCTCCAGCTTATTCAAAGACACTGAAAACTCCTTTGTACTTGAGTCTTAAATGCCCCAACAAAAGCTGCTGTTATTATTTTTCTTTTAGGTTGGAGAAATAGAATGAGGACACTTCTAAAGTAATGGGATATTAAGTCATAGCACCTGGCTTCTCTTTCTTGTTCTGTCATTAGGTCATTGTCAAGCTGCTACTTTTGTTGTTGTTATGTCTTTTTCCTCTAAGATGGAAATAACTAAGCCGACCACATCATTACAAAACATACATTTTCCTGATCCAATTCTTTCCAAGCACAATTCCAAAACACACCCCTTTAAAACTCCCCATAAAAGTAGAAAACTTCTCAGTGAACCATCTAATATTTACCTAGCATCTATTAGAATATAAGTCATTACAGTACAATAACAGTAGGCTAAGACAGTAGATAATAAGTAATAATATTATAATTAAAAAGTAGAAGGTGGGTAGGCAGGCAGAAGAAACAGCTTCCTAAGAAGGGAAGCAACACTGGCGAAGTCATAGAACAGAGGTTGGCAAACTAGGTCCTGATGACCAAGTTCAGCTTGCCATGTATTTGTAAATAAAGTTTTATTGGGACATAGTTATATTCATTCATTTCTTTATTGTCTATGGCTGCTTTCCTGTTACAACACAGAGCTGGGTTATTGTTACAGATCGAAAGCCCCCAAACACTAAAATATTTGTTAATATTTAAATATTTATTGAGTGCTGACATAGACCACGGTGAAAGTTGGAGTAATTTTTTTCTAAAATGGATTTTAAAAAACTGAATCCGTATAGAAGGGTTACAGCCAGATGACAGAGCTCTTCAAAGCAGGCTCATGGGTAGAGGAAATATCCTTCCTTACTGTGTAGCAAACTCAGTGTCAGATCCAGATACTGAGAATCTAGAGGAATGGAAACTACATAAATGTATTGACTAGGTCTACTTTTTTATCTGTTCATTAGTGCATCCATTCATTTGCCCATTGAACATACATTCATGTATTTTTGCAGAAGCATTTTGTTACTAAAATAAAGTATGGCAATTACAGGGAAAACATTTTTAAAAATACAGATGAACCCACCTCCCAAAGAAGAAAACTACCCATATTCATATAACCATATGTAAAACCACTGTTAAATTTCTGTGTGTTTCTTTCCTATCTTTTTCCTCCACAGAAAAAGTTTTTATTGAATGCTTACTACATGGGGAAACATGCTAAACACTGAGGATACGAAATGGCGGAGGTGTGGTCACAGCTACAAAGGTGGAGAGCAATGGCTCAGATCATTAAAACGTACAACACCTACCTGAAGAGATATGGAGAAAACAGGCCAGATGGAGTGGTCACTTATTTCTGGTCTGTTCTACTCAAGGTGAGCCTTAAAGAGTACCTGGGAGTCAGCTAAATGAGCAGCAATGTTCTAAGCAGACAGGAAAATAGCCACTATTTCTTATGTTCCTGTTAGGTGCCCAGAAGTTTTCTTGATAACATCTCATGTAATCGAATGCCTCTAGGAGATGAGTATTATCATTTCAGTTTTACAGATGAGGAGCCTGAGATGCAGAGAGGTTAAGGTAGCCGCCCAAGTCCATTCAGAAAGCTTGGGGTAGAGGCAGGATTTGAGCTCAGATCAGTTCCCAATACCTTTCTCATTTCATTATGCTATTTTCCCAGGTAAACAAAGTCATAGTGGCTACCTTCATTGATTTTATTCTACAAATATTTATATAGCATATGCTATGTACCTGGGAAAGAGTACAATATATTGACTGCATCCTCTAGGAGTCCTGTGGGAATCTTATCATGAAGGCATTTGTGCAAGTGTGTGTGTGTGTGTGTGTGTGTGTGTATGTGTGTGTGTGTGTTTGCATGTGTGTGTAGGGGGAAATCTATCTGCAAACTTAGGTTCTACTTTGACTTGAGATGAAACTTGAAGCTGATCTAGGCCTCAAATATATTTTTTGAGTTCCTTCCTTCCTAGATTGTAGGACTCTCAGCCCCTCCCTGGAAGATGTACACCAATCATATTACATTGCTTGCTTTCGGATTGGGTGATTTTTACAACCCCTGATATGGAAGATGGTGATCATTCACTAAGTTATTAGTGTTCTGGTGGGGTTGGGTTATGTGTGTGGAGCAGGAAAGGAAGTGGGAAAGTAACATTCCTCCACAGTTGCCACTCTCAAGAGAAATGGCTACCTAATTGTGACTAGAAGACATAGGCCTGATTAGACTGCCAGTATGGTAAGAATTCTAGGGATAGGCTTTCTTGGTGGATTAAAGGGATTGAGTGGTGCTTTCTATGGCAATGACATTCATAACATCTCTTATCATGTCTGGCTGGATAGCAAGCACGAACACTGGGAAAGATTAAAACTTCCCTGTAAAAACCAGAGAGGTGCTTTAACTTCCAAATTCCACTGGGAGGGGTGTGTGAGTGCTGGAGGGCCAAGATGCATCTCACTCTCCCTTTCTCTGGAACACATACAAAGCCACCCACAGAGTTAGTGAGTTGCACCATGAAATATGGCATGGCCATAAATGAAATTACAAAAGAATCACTTCCAAAGGCTTCACCTTGAAACATTAACTTCTACATAGAGAGCACACCATTTATTACCACTGCTGCTGGGAAAGGGAGCTGTTAGTTTAATGCAGAGAAGAGAAGACAGGCAGTCTAGGTAGCAGAAAATGTTAAGATTTACGGTGGGAATAAAACCCTGAGCAAATTGCCTCTTGTTAAATGTGGGTGTTGGGCCCATTGTCAAAGGGGTTCACTTCAAGCAAGCACAATGGTCTTTCTGGAAAATTCTTTACACTACTCTGTACCTTTATTTCACTCCTTGTAGGATGACTTATTAAGTGGTCTGATAAGAAAAGACTGGTAAGTGGGAAGAAATTTCACTGTCCTTTAGATTCTTTGGTCTAAGTGTTTTTTTACCAGTTTATTCATGACTTTTTCACTCAGATGACCTCCAAAATGATGATACTTGTGACTACACAAAACTGTTCCAAAACCTTCACCTCCTGATGAATTAGTGACAACAGCCACCTGAAGGTGGTTTCTAATCAATATTTGGGAGAGCTTTGGTTTAGGGTTCCTTGGAGCTAGCACCTGGGCTAGGGACACAAAGATGAATAAGAGAGATCTGGTTCTTTCCTTCAAGACATCTGTCTGAACTTGACCTCTAGACCTTCTTATATCTGGGAAGATGTGCGACTAGCCAATTTAATCTTGGCATGAACAACTGGAGGTCCTGTAATAATTCCTATCCTCCTTCTATTTTGGAAGGAGTTAAAGTTCAGAGTTTCAGCCTTATCAGAGAGACTACAGTTCTCTCCTAGCTTTCTGTCAACTACCTCTGCCGCCCTGACAAGCTTTCTCTGGGAACTAGTGACGCACACTGTCTTGGTTACTTTTTACTCGTTGCTGAGACAAAATTCTTGATGCCCAAAATTAGGAAAGGAAAGGTTTATTTCTTACAGTTCTTGGGGGTTTCAGTCCATGCTCAGTTGACTCCAAGACTGCGTGGTGTGGTGGAGCCACCATTCATGGTGGCTGCCAAACAGCAAGATGTGAGCTGGGCAAGAGAGAGAGACATGCCCTCCTCTCACCTTTACCCTGTATGTCAGCTCCACCCCTGGGCGGGTGCAGCACTCACATTTCCAATCCCAGCGCTAGACAACAAACCAATCATGAATGCCATATTCAGCCTAATCCATAATTACATGAGACTTTGGGGGGACACAGGACCATACCCATAGCACACACTGACTAGACCACAACTGTCTAATAAAACTTTCTGCAATGATGAAAATGTTGTATATCTGGTAAGCAGTAGCCAGAGGTGGCTTTTGAGCCCTTAAATTGTGGTCAGTTGAAATTGAGAGGAATTGCAAGTGGAACATATACAGTGAGTTACAAAGCAATAATATCCCCCCAAAATAATGCAAAATATTCAGTAATAGGTTTTGTGTTGATTACATGTTAAAAAATCATTTGAACATCTTGAGTTAAATTAATGCCACCTGTTTCATTTTACTTTTTATATGTGCTATTAGAAAAATTTAAATTACATATGTGGACTGCATTATATTTCCATTTGATAGTGCTGCTCTAAACCTTGGTTTTCTTACTTAGAAAATAAAGGAATAGGCAGAGGTTGGCAAAATGTACTCACTCTTCTCAAAAATGATATGATCCCACCCATACTGGGCCCATTGTGAGTTGACTGTCCAGCAGTGTGAACTGAGGTCAGGTTTAATGTAGCAGGGATGGTCAGTACTCCACCCACATTCCCTGAGGACTCACTACTCTAGTGCACACTCTAGGAACCCTGTTTCAAGCATCTCTCACCCTTCCCCTTTTGGTTCTCTATCAGTCTTCAGGAGAGAGGCCAACAATGCTTCCAGGAGCAGCACTCAGCCAGTGATGGATGGGAGTTGGAAGATAAATACCTCAGTGCCCATATGCCACAGGCAACACCATCCAAGACTTGTTCTACACAGTTTCTCAGAGTTCCCCAGAAGAACTGAGCCTCAGCCACTTTCAGTGGTGTGTGCACTGCACAGTATCACTTTCTCTAATGACTTCATTCCTTCCCTTTCTCACTTTCCCATTTTCCTAGAAGTGCTTCCTGAGATCTCTTTTGGTTAAATTACAGCACTCTGCTTCTTTTCTCAGTATCTGAATTTTGGTGAATTCAAGCCAGAATAGTCAATTCATAGCCTTAGAAGCTGATGATGTTTAAGGGCACTGTCCCAGGAGCCTTTCAATAGCTTCTTCTGTTTTATCAGCTCATCGAGATGTATGTTATATTAACCAACAAGTAGGTGCTTAATGCTATTCTCCCACAGGACTGCAGACAGAACTACTTGGACTCTCTCCTTGTCCTCCCAAATGCACTACCTCACATGAATTGGCACTTTCAGTTACATTTTGTCTGCGTTAATGATGTCTATTTTAATGCTAGTTTCTAGTATCAGTTTTCATTAGACTGAACTCTTGGTTTCATTTTCTCCTAATTGCAATAAGATGCCTCAAGACATCATAGGCATGATGGGTCCTGGGTGAGTGAGTGTAAATTATTTGCTGTTGTTGAAGACAAGCTGGGAGGGAACTTTCCAGACTCTGACAGGAAGTTGTTCCAGATGTCAGAAATCTAATGCCAAAAAAATAAAAATAAAAATAAACTCTATTTACTAAACTGGTCAAGATCTGGCATTTCCAAAACAAAAGAGCATCCAGGAGGAGCAAAATGTGAAATAACTAGAAATAAGATTCAGCAAATAAATGGTTTAGGAGTGTTCTGGAAACTACAAGAATTGTAGCTATTGAAGAAGTCATTTTCTCATGTCATATCAGAGAGTAGAATCCTAGAAGAACAGGTAGGGATCTTGAAAATTCCCTTATTCACCCTCTACCCCCTAATTTTATGAGTGAGGAAAATCAAAACCTAGAGAGGTGAAATGGTGGGTCTACATGCAGATAGTAAGCTGAAACTGAAAACAAGGACAGCTCTTTTTTTACACACTGAAACATTACCTGTATTTGTGCAGAAAAGCCAGTGATTCCAGAGCAACAATAGTTGTTCTCATTGTCATCATCAATGAAGACTGGAGAATCTGTATAACTAAGGGAAAGACCAGAATCCTCATAGTTGTTTCTTGGGTGTGCAAGAGGATAGGAACCCACATTTGGTAGATCTTTCATGGGAATGATCCAGGATCCAGCTAGAGGATACACTGCACTGAAAGTTAATCCAATGTGCTGCACCATCATGAGAGTCAGAAGAGGATTTCCAGCACACCCTCACAATGTTAGACTCTGTGCTAGGCCCCCAGAGTCTGGATTATTTATAGACTTGGGCTCTGCTCTGAGTCACTATCCAAAATATTGGAGACATGACAGACAATAAACCAATTCAAAATAAACAAGTATGATTACTGGGTTTCTTTCATCAAATATTTGTTTGAAATATGGCATGTGTCTAGCACCCTCTCCCATCCCTGGAATTCTCTAATAATTCCATATCAATTGTGTCTTATTATGACACATAAATTCTTTAATGTCATAAATCATATTTTCATTCATTCATACATTCATACATTCATATAACAAATTTACTTAGTGTCTACTGTGAATTACAAGGGATGGAAGGGATGCTAGCTGAAGTATAGTTGGAACAAAAACTGTCTCCAATCCTCTAATAACTTTCAGTCTCATTCAGAATGTAAGCCCAAATCCTTACAGTCTTTGTAAGATCTGTCCTGACTGCAAAATTCTTTTGTATTATTAAGTTTATTGATATAATTTAGAAATAGAAATCAGATCCTCCCAAATTTAAAGGCCCAATCAAAAAATGCAAAATTCTTTACTACCTTCTGACATCTTAAGATCCATAGTAGCTGGTTGGAGGGAGGTAGGCTGCTGCATTAAATGGCTAGTTTCATTCAGTTAATTTAATTAGTCTATTCGTGCATTCATTTATTCAACACACATTTATTGATTATTATCTCCATATCAGGACTTCAGATACACACTGGGTGATTGTTGGAAATTCTCATGAGCCTTGTAGTTTACAGAGAGGAACTCAAGCAATAAACAGGTTGGCAAATAGAAGTAATAACATTTTGTAATAAGGTCTCTGAACAAGATATAGTGAAAATAATGATGGAAAAAGCCTAATTTATACCAAGAGACAGAGAAGACAACTCTCTGGGAAATCACCTTTACACTGAGGTCATGAGAGAAAAATTAGTCAGCCAGGGGAAGAGGTAAGAGAGAAGATCTTTTCATGCAACTAGAACAGATTGCCAGAGAAGGGATTCTGAAACTGGCACTCTGATAACCCTCTACCCTACCCTTGAGCTTGGGACATGTCCTATACCATGCATCACTCTGCCCTCAGGAAACCAACTGAAGCAGGCGTGTGAAAGGGGGAGATTAAAGTCTAAGGAAGGTCTCTCAAAGTACCACCACTTCAACACAAGGGTTTTGGGAGAAATTGCACAAAATGAACACATGAGGCTGTTAACCTTACACACACACACACACACACACACACACACACACGGACACACTTTGATGGCAAGAAGTAGGTGAGATCTACTCGTGTTTCTGTGAAGGATCAAATGCAAAAGTTTCTCTTTGCTCTTTCCCTTTGCTTCCTTGTGATTTTATCCTATAAAAACCTGACTTGGCTTCTATATATACCAAACTTAGAACTAAAAGATTCTCACACTTGTTAGTTGGGCTCGAAGTACTTGAAATTGTGTTTCCCTTATCTGTAATATGGGTCTAGTATAATCACTCTGTTTCTTCACAAATTCTTTAAAAGCTTTTAAAAACATGAAACTTTGCAAAAATATTTAAACTTTTAAAAGTAGATTTCAGTTTTAGAAGTTTTATTTTCACAGTCTTATTGAGTGGAGAGCACCAAGATTTCCTATATATACTGCATTCCCACACGGACATACCCTTCCCTAATATCAACTATCAACATCCTCCATTGGAATGGTACATCTGTTAGATGAATCTACATTGATTCATCCTTATCATTTAAGATGCACAATTTATATTAGTGTTCACTCTTTGTGTTGTGCATTCTATGAGTTTGAGTATTATAATAATGTACTAGTTAATAGCTATGCTGGCTGTTCTTCGCATACCCACTTGCAATGTGCATTTTCCAACCTTTTTTGCCCTGCTCTGTGCCAGGAAAAACTAAGTTTATTATCCAGATTCTCCTGCTAGTTGACATCTGATTGGAATGGGCATGCCCAGCAAGTGACTAGAAGGTCAAAAGAGGGAAAGTTTAGGCTGTTTTGTCACTGGTCCCTCTCTGTTTAAGTCCTTTATCTCTAGTAAGAGCTGTGTCCCCCATGGCCACAGACTCTTATTTGGCCCAAACTCTCACTGGGAATCCAATAACACTATTTCCTCCCATTGTCTCTCTCAGCACAGGAAGGGCAACAGTTTCTACTCATAGTCTCTTGGTGTTTTAACATCGTTTGCTGCAAGCTGGGCGTGGTGGCGCACACCTTTAATCCCAGCACTCGGGAGGCTGAGGTAGAAGGAGCATTGTGAGTTTGAGGCTGGCTTAGGCTACAATGAGAGCGCAAGCCTGGCCTGAGCTACATAGTGTGACCCTGCCTCAAAAAACCAGGGCTGGGAGTTTGGCTCAGTGGCTTAAGTGCCTGCCCTGGCAGGTGCGAGATTGTGAGTTCAATCCCTGGTGCCAGAAAAAAAGAAAACAACATCACTTGCTGGTTCTTTTCACCGGTCCATGAAGTGATACCTTCACTCAAATCTCATTTGAACCTCTGGGCTAAGCTTTGTTTCTTGTTGGAGCCCTGACTCATATGAACATACCAACAACAGTTGTAATAACTCAACCACAATTTTGTTGAGTGCTTACAGTGTGCCAGGTGCTGTGCTAATCCCTCCCAAAGCACTGGATTAAAAGATAATTTGCAATGAAGGTACAATTATGACTTTTATATAGTTGCAAAATGGACACACATTGGCAAAAACTCCTTCCTTGACTAAACTCTAGACAGTTTCTCTGAGCCCTCTTTTGACTAGCTTTATTTCTTGTACTTGTTTTCAACCTGCTGAGCTAAGTTTTAGCAAGAATCCTGCTGTCTGGTGAGAATCCTCTGTGATCAGATTCTTTGTCATCCGCTCTTATTATCTGATCATTCCAGCCTGCTTTCAGTAAGAATCCTCTTAAATTGGTTGAAAAGAATCCTTCTACTCTTCATGTCTCTTCTTAGTAACTTTCCAATCACTGTACTCATTGGCTGTAAATCCTCAACTCCCTTTGTTCTGTTTGGAGTTGAGCCTGACCTCTCCTGCCTATTATGATAGTTTTGACATTTGTGACAATAGCCCTGTATAATGCCCTCCTTGCCATTTTAATAAGTATCAGAGTAATCTTTTTCTCTGATAGCTATGTTGGCCATGATTTAATAGGGTTTGATTCACTACTGAACCTCTAGTCCTTTCACTAGGACCCCAAGTGAGAAGCTTAAGATTTCCCTTCACTTCTAACTGATTTAGTATGGATTATTGATAGATCTGGCTCCTGGGCCAATGTTCTGGATGACAGTCCAATGAAGCAGGCTAAGCACAAATTTTCATTTTTAAGATTCTAAATATAATTTCAAAGGCTAGATCCAAGTAACAGCGTTCATTGCTTGAAAGGTACTTCCTAGACTCGAAGTTTTTCCTGATTTGATTCTAGTGGGGATTCATTCCATGATTCCTGAGATGAAAGTTCTTCTTCAGAGGCCTTTGTTTAAAGTGGGAATTTATTACCTGACTCCTGGGCTGGACCTTTTTTCCTGGCTCACTGTGAGGTTCTTTGATCTCTCTCTTGGATCCTTCTTCCCTCTTAGGAACTTCTCGACCAGCAGAACTCTCCCTTCTCAAATCCTAGCTGACTATATGCTCTGACTCTGTGGTATTAACTATGTCCACTTCCTTTCTTGTTAGCATGATATTGCTAAGAAAATTTGGCACTTTAATGACTTCTCCTGAACAGTTTCTCTAAGTTCACTCTTTCC